>VWPU01018444.1:0-88708 GCA_013398955.1 Callaeas wilsoni | reverse complement strand
AAAATAAAAATAAAAAAATATATCAGCTTATGCACGTTTCCCCTTTTCCCTTTCTCTTACAGTTTTATTTCTGTATTAAACCTCTATCCATTTCAAATTTTATGAAATCTCTGCTTTTCTACTTTTGAATTCATTGAATGCTTGAACTTTTGGCTACTTCTAATATTGTGCTTAGGAGTTTCTGTTTCATCTTCTGAAATATGTTAGTTTACACATAGAAAAATAAACTAAAACCACTATGTGTTTTCCTGTCAACTACTTTCTTGCCTTTATTTTTTTTTCCCCGTATAGTTCAGGTGCTCTTCTTGCCCTATTTAAACAGTCACAAACTATAAGCAAGCAGTTAGAAAACAGGTACAAGTGGTTCTCTGTAAAGCTGGATTTGTGTAAGGTATATCCAGTCCACTAACCCTCCAAAATAGTTAGTATTAATGATACTAGAGGTCAGTGGAAACACAACTATTGATTTTGATGAGCTTTGGATTAAGATGAAAAGAAACTGGAAGTTTTAATAGGTCATTTCTCATGGGCCGTGGAATAAGGTATTCACCCACTGCTGAATCATAAATAAGGAACAATATAGTGATTTATTGTTTAACTCTATCCTGACTTGAAAAGATAAGAGTTTTTGTTGGAAGTAGGTTTTGCAGTATAATACATAAAAAATCCCAATGGTACAAAGCCAATTCCATGCATTATGATTTTGAAAATATGAAAACTGTGAAGAATTTCTCACTTGGTAAATAAATGCTCATTAGTTCATCTCACTGTATTTTAACAATTTACCTTTACTCTATAGCTGACTAGAGACAGCAAAGATGATTTCTGCTTGTTATAACAGGAGATTACCAACCCATACAGTTAAATGAATCATGTTTTCCATCACAGTCTACTATAGCTTCTCATAGTTTTCTGAAACTTACAGTTTTTCGGATTGAAATTCCGTAGGTTTATTGTCTCCGAATATGATGTTTATTGGTACTGTTATTATTCTTATTACTGGCTATTATTTTCTGTGCAAAGATCGTTTATGCAAGATGTTTGACAAGTTTTGCAAGATAACCAAGATAGCAGAGAGGAAGATAATGTTTTATTTAATGCAAAAATTTTAAGATTATTTATCAGCTTTAATGTTTAAGGACAATAAAATTGAAATTTTCCACTGCATTGTATTTATTGCAAGTGTATTTGAATGTTCACATAAAAAAAATGGAGTAAAAATCTGACCACAACTAACATAATGTTAGACTGTGCTATTTGAGAACTATTATCTGAACCTGTAATTAAAGACTGAAATAATGAATACATGCAGACACAAAGTTGAAGTTGTATGTGCTGCAAAGCAGACGGAATACTTAGCACAGATATTTAGGAAGCAATACTATACAAAAGGAATGCATCATTTGACCTGCAATAGAACTAATCCAAGGAAAAAATGAAAAGGAGGGTGCTACAATTTCAGCAAAAAAAGTTCAAGTTATTAGTAGAATGTATTTTCCATCTGCTAATAAGGTACCATAAAGAATATGTGATGTAACACTTAACACTGCAACCTGATTCATATTTTTACATCAGTTATATAAAATAGAGTAAAAATTTGGGGGCTAGTTTGTATTTCTGGTCATACTTAAAACCTTCTCACTAGCATGTTATCAATAGATTTCTTTTTAAATATTCTCAAATGAATTTTTTTTTAACCTTCCTTTCTTTCTTCTTCCCTTTTTTCCTTCTTTTTTTCCCTCCTCAATTCAATTTGCACTTTGTCTTTGAAGTTTACTCTCTGCCTTTAATTACCTTTGATGGACTGGTAAGACTCTTTCCACAGAACAGTTCATAGGCTTAGGCTAATATATCATAAATGAGAAATCTTCTGCTTGAAGCACCATTTTAAAGCACCATTTAAAACTGGAAGGACACAACACATTGACATACACTCAATAATAACATTGCACAGCTTTTAACTAAGCTGGTAGGCATGCTTTTTTTCCCTCTTTTTAAATTTTTTTTTCTCCTCTCAGAGACAGCTGCCTATGCCTGTTCGTGTACGGTTTCTGCCAGTACTCTGATGTCTTTATTTAGGGAATTATAAAGAATTGCTTGGAGTCTTCTGCAGTTTGAAAAAACTTGCTATTGAAGGGGAGGAGGATAAAACTTATTCAGAAGACAGATGACAGCTTTTCATCTGGGGATCATACAGAAGGATGCTTCCTTCTATAAAAATAGATCCTGAAATGTTGTTTTCTCCTCACATTTTCAATGACCAATCATTCTTAAAAAGAAAGAATACCCTCAGAACTGTGAATTCAGCTGAATCCTACAATTCTCATTCAGCCAAACTGGTATTTTTAACAATTATTACTATTTTACACAGTAAGGCATGCAGAATTGGCTCCTAAAAGAAACAGATTGTTCTCACAGCCACCCCTCCCATCCTTCAAGAAACAATACCAGCCGGAGTCAAATCAGCTTGCACTAATTTTGTTTCATAAAGAGACCATTTGAATTGTATTTGTTGACAGTATCTTTTTTTGTCTGTATCAGAAATCCAGCAGAATAGAGGAACATTGTGATCATTATTAAATAAACTGTCATCCTATTTAACTGAATGGAGTGATTTAAATGTCACTATAATGAGCTGTTTGGAGTTTATTTTTTAGATTATAATCTGTTAATTAACGATTAATGTGTGCTTTTAAGGCATAGCCCACTGCAGGAGGTACTGGTGAGGCATTTTGCCTCAGCAGGAGTGCTAGGCAGTAGTTAACACAGAATAAGCAACCGGGACAGATCCTCAGCTGGTTAGGATTTAACTTTGTATTTTCTAGAGTACAAAAGAAACTAGACTTTCATATGGAAATAGGTCACGGAAGTGTCTTTCAGCAAGTGGGGAAAGGGTAGGGTTGTAACTTGTGAGGGTACCAGGCAATTGTATTCCCTGGGGATGGAAAAGAAGTGGTAACGCTGGAGTTTGATTAGCAATATGGACAAGCGGGGATGAACCATTTGGCTGACCTGCTGCTACCAATTACACCAAGTACTGAAGGATCCCTGATCACGTCGTTTGCCAGAACAAGTGTTTCAAACATAAATAAAGAACAAAAGCAAGCAACATCTGTACTTACAGGTTGGCAGTAGGGGAGTTATAAAGATTATCACTCTTATTTACTTCCAGGTCTTATGGAGTGTTGATGGCCTGGCTAAAGTATTTCTGTCACTGAAACATTCAGCTACAATTAAGCTAGCTTGCTATGCAGAAATGTGAAGGAAATATGCTGATATTTACAGAGTTAGCATCAAATTATTCTTTCAGTCTAGTTATTACTGAGCACTCAGTAGCTTGGATGCCATTGGACTCTATAATACGAAAAGCTTTTCAATCCTGTACAGATAGAAACTGGAAATTTTAATTTAAAATAGATGCACACCCCCCCACTCCACTCCCTATACTCATAAAAGATGATTCTGCAGTTTTAGTAATTTTCTTCAAATTCTAAAAGCCAGAATATAATTGAGAAAGGTTTTCTGAACTTTTTCCTCTTTTTTTTTTTCTTTTTTTTTTTTTTTCTTTTTTTGTTATTTAGTGATTAAAACCAGTGGTGACATGTTCATCAGTTAATGTCAGATCTTTGACATCACACAGCTGGCATTTTTTTATCTCACCCAGCTTGCACCTCAAACCTATTGGTATTGCTTGCTTGTCCTGAAGAGTTAGAGGATAGCCAATATGTCCATTTTGTAAGTGAAGAGCTAGCAGACATTAGAACTTAAATCAAATTACCCCAATTACAAATATGTGTAACCATATGCAGAGGGATTGTTTTACACTACAGATAAATATCTTTTTATACTGATGTGTTCATCTGCTGATTTTTCTTGTCCTTTTCTTTTTACACTAGTCCTTAGAGAAGTATCAAGCTCAACTTAGCAAAAATAAGTAGTATACTTTCTCCACAAAATCTCAGTGTGGATTTTCAGCCGTACTTGGCACTTACAAAAAGATTTCCACTATGCTGTGCTCGAGTTTCCAGCCACTTGAATGCTTTCCACACCCTGCCTACCTCTACACAGAGTTATGTGCCGTCATAGACTCAGAATGGATAATTTGTATTTTTACCCTCTATTTTTTATTTTATTTTTATATACAAACGTTTTTCTTCACTGAATTTGAGTTTCCTGATATTAAGTCCCTGTCTGAAGTTCTCACCCTATTCTATGGGGTTTTTTTATGTTTCTTTGTCTAAAACATATTTTTGAAATACAATTTTAAAGAAATCAGTATAAACAAAATCAAGATGTGATGTAGAAGTTAATTACAAAGAAATAGAGAATTTTTTAAAAGAAAAAAGTTATCTGAGCTTAAAGGAAAAATAATGCAGAAAGAGGAGCAGACAAAGCAAGAGGAAAATATCTTTTTGAGGTTATTTGGAATCATCATGGCTTTAATTTAAACAGAGCCGTCAGCTCTGCTGGCTGACACAGGACAGCTTGTGTTCATGTCACCAGAATCTCTCCCTAATTAATGAGAACTGCTGGCCCACAGTAGCTACTGACCTGTCTCCAGAAAGCCTGGAGGAGAGAGCGCTGGTTGGCTTCAGCCAAAACTGGTCGAGAGCTGGGGCTAATAATGTGCGACCACAAGTGAATGAATGCTTCTGAGAGGATAACTGTGTGTGATTTGAGTTTCTTTTGTGGAGCTGCAGGTACAGCTCTGCACCCTCTCTAACAAACCATTCTCCCACCTATGCTGTTTTGAGGTTGGAATTACAACACTTCAGGTGCTTCCTGGTTGAGCTTAAATGTGCTTTCAAAACACTGCATAGATACCATACTTGGTATCTTCACTACTAAATGGAACATAAACACAGTGCCAAACTAGACTGATGGGATATCTTATTTATTCTCCAGTCCCTCAAGTAAAATTTGACATTTTTCTTCAGAGGGGAAAAAAAAAAATCAGAAATAACAATTACAATGACTGATTCTACAAAAAATTGTTTTGTATTTTTTATTATTATACAAAATTATTGTGGTTTTTTTTTCCTTCTCCTTACAAGAAAGTCTGATGCTACACTGAACACATGATTATTTCCAGCACTTTGCTTACCACAATGCAGTTTTCAGACAAATAAAATAACAATTTATCCTCCATTCACTACAAAGGGTAAATTCAGAGATAACAGTGGCCTGGGGATTTAGAAATTGTGCTAAATTCATATGGTAATGAACATCTGTGATGTTTTGATGACTCACTTGCTCAAAAGGATAGAATCCCCAGGTTTCACTATTGTCTTTGAAAACTTGCAGGAAGTCCACACGGAGCACTGATGACAGACAAGACAGGATGGTTTTAAGCAGACTCCCAGTAAGACATAGGGCAATGCTAGGCTATGTCCCAGTGTGATACAATGGCTAATGTCTAAACACGGAAAATGTCTCAATATTTTAATGTTCTAATGACATCCTAAAATATTAATGAAAATATAACTTTATGATTCACCCTGAGTGCTGTTGTAATTTTTTGCCTGTTTGTTTGTTTTTCTCCATTTGCTGAAGTGGCACAAATCAAGCCACCTGCTAGGAAACTCTCCTCTGAATGGCTTAATTCCTTTCTTTTGCCTCTCCTCCCACTCCTCCCTTGACAGAAAAGACTTGTTTCAAGTGTGTTCTGAGAATTTTAGAGTATGTTTTCCTAATCAACTGTGTTAAGACACACAGCCAATTACACTGGACAATTTTCTTTTTAGAAATAGGAATATCTTCGCCTCAAGTTATTTTGTCATTGGGCTTGCATCAATGCAGCTTAATACGATCAAAGAGAGAAAAACACCAAAAAGCAATTTTGAAAGGGAAGTCACAAAAATTTGCTTTTCAGAGTGTTGTGGAAAATCCAGGAAAGGGTAAGATAATACAGAAAATCCAAATGCAAGCTATTGCTCAGAGTAAAAAAGGAAGGATTAGGAAAGATATTGTGACATGAAAAGTATGTTGAAGGTGAAATCAGAAAAACTATTGTTATCTGATGCACTATCTGTACCAAAAAATGTCTATATCTTTGGCAGGAAGGGAAAACTACACGAAGCCCATGCAAAGGCAACACATGCTGCATTCATTCCTTGGAAGCCTGTAGTCACAGGAGTGTGAATGTAAGCTGCCCACGTGGGAAACAGGTAGCTGGGCAGCAGCATCAATGGACCACTGCTTTGTTTAGCCATCTTGACCTTCTCTATGGGACTTGACTACCATTAATCTTACTGAGCAGCCTCCAGCAAGATTTTTTGCATTAAAGCTCCTTTTTTTTAAATAGGGTTAATTGTCTCTCTTAAGCCCTGTTAGTAGGAAATAAGAAAAAAAAAATCATTCTTAAGAGGAACATGAATTCATCACATGCCTCTTTTGAGTTCATCTTTTTGCCCTCTTCAGCTATTTTACCTAGATGATTGCTTGCAAGCATCTGCAGTGACTCACAGATTAATGAACTTATAGAGTTAAAATACATGGAAGTACTCTATTGAACAGATGAGATGCTTGATTTTTGTAAACCTAAGAATAATTTACCTCATGACCTTCATAAAATGACTTTTGGGTCATAGTGGAAAAGAAGATTTAGAGACACTGCATTTTTGCACACATTTTTCATGACTACTGATTTTATCATGCATTCAAATTTTTATTTTGTGCCCAGGTATCCTGCTTCTACCAGAATTTGCTGTTTCTGAAGACATAATCAAAAATAAATGAATTTATAACAATTGTACTTGGGGTTTTTTTTAGTTAACAACAATTTTATTGCAGAGATTCTTGCCTTAAGGCTTCAGGGTTTATGCTTTCTCTGATCTCAAAGATCAGGAAAAAAACTAACTATAAATGCAGATTTTTCTACACTCTCTTGCTCTATGCTCTTAGATCTTCTTTCTGTTGTCTTTGAACTGGCCAAAATAGAAGACAGTCTATCAAATCACGTTTGGTCTATCCCAACAATTACTTTTTCCCTAAGAATGCTTTCAAATCTGTTTTAACTTTCAGGTAGTTTGTCCAAGCTATAAGTCTCCTTTTCTATCACTTAGCTCTCTCAAATCCTGGATAGTTCAAATTGTTCCAAATTTTGTTGAAGGGATTATTCTTTTAATTGTAATTATACAATGGGTATTTCATGATCTATGTTCACCGTACAATCATTAAAAAGTTTTAATCCTAAATAAGATGTTGAATAATAATTAAAACTACTGAAGACTTGATTAAGAGTGTTCAGGGATTAGAAATGAGAATTAAAGGTGGCTATTGGGTCCAGGGGCAAATTCAAGGACTTTAGACATCTTTACAAGCAAAAAAACCCAGAACAACCCCGCACACATCAAACAAAAACAAATGTAACATGTTTTTCAAAGTGATTAAGAAATTTATTGGACTAAGGATTTCCTCTGGGAAGCCGTCTAAATAAGCCACATAAGAACAATAGAATGCACTTTCTGAGCAGAGAGAGGTCATTGTGTATCATGGGAGACGTAAACTCTGATTAGCTTCAGAGGGTCTTAAATGCCTGAATTGTTAAATAAAAGTGTGAATATGGGTGAGGAGAAGTGGAGTAAGAGAAAACTTTGAGGAGAAAGAGAAAATCAGAAAGCAAAAGCTGAATTTTATTTCCCATCACAAATATGACCTGTTTATAGAGTGAGCAAGTATTGAATCTTTTTTCTAATTTTCCTCAAAAAGTTGCATTACAAAATGTGCTTTAAGAATACCTCCTTCAAATAAATCACACATGTTGAATAATATCACAAATACATTTGCAATGAGTGAAAGTGGTGTATTTTATCCTGATAAACACAGACTAAAATTTAAACCTCTTAAACATGGTAAGAACTTCTTATTTTGGCTAAGCAATAATATGCTCATATTTATATTTAAAAAATTGTACATAAGTGCATATCCATTTACATGTATGTACGTATATATTTTACTTTTTACTGCAGCTTTTAGCAATTCTTCATCACAGTATTAAGCTTTAGGATAACTGCATTATCCTTCATTTCCAGTAAATTACTAGAAGATATCACTGAAAGTGCAGAAGAAATCACAAAAATGTGCAAATCTTGAGAAATGTCTGCTAAAAATATCAGCACCATCTATGTTTTTAAAATAAAGTTTTATGAAAAGATTATTTTCTGGTACCAGCTAATGTAACTTGGGAGATGCTAAGATTATTTCTACCAGACAAGGCTAGTTAAAACTCCTCAGCTGTCATCTTCTAATTACCCATGTGATCATGCCCATAGAAATGCTCATTTCTTAACAAAATCACAGGAAATTCTGAGCTGGAAGGAACTCATAAGGTTCATAAACTCCAGCTCTTAAGTGAATGAATATGGGGCTGAAACCCACAAGACTGGTGTTATTAGCACCATGCTTCAAACAGCTGAGCCAGTCTCAGGGTCAGAAGCAGAGCAAGAAGTTGTTCCTCTTAAAAAAGTAATCCTCTGACGTCTCTGAGATAGTCAGGTTTCTAGCTGGAAAATGAGGCAGACAAGGTCTCTCTGTGATTTCCTGTGTATAAATTTACCTGGGAGTCACGGTAAATAGGACTTGACTACTTAGAAATTGAACTCTACTCCTTCAAGTTTTCTATATTTTAGTAGAAGCTGTTCTGTATTTCCTCATCAGTGGATATTAAAATCCTCCTGGATATGCAGCTGTAACTTCATATTGGTAAATGATGAAAATAACTCAGAAAATCAATTAATTTGTCTCTAGCAAAGCATCAATTTTACATATGAATAGAAAAACAGTAAGTCTTTCTGAGCATTTCCATTTCCCTATTTTTTTTTTTTTTATTTTTTTTTTTTGTAATTCCAGACTGGAAAAAAAATGAAAAGGTTAACATTTTTTATTAGAAAACAATCAATTTTTATTTGATCAAAAATTGTTGCTCAGGTAGGAATAATACAAATGTGATTTGGGCATATTGTATTTTTCAAGCTACATATTGGAATATGACTTATTTTCAAAGAATCATTTCTAAATGAAAACTTGAAATAGTCAATATAAAATGTAGAAATGGATTATATTTACATTTTTAATAAGTTTTGAGGTTTTTTAAAGTGTCATCAGAAGATATTTATTCTATTTTGATGATAGAGGGCTTGTTAAGTCTTTTAAAAAACCCTCACAAACCCAACATGATTATAAGAAGCATATTTCTAAAAAAGCTTTTTTAATTACAGTACAACTTTGATTAAACTAACTGGTTGTAATTTGATTTAACTGTATGAAGTATGGATCAAGCTTTTAAAGTCATGAAAGCTTAATCTCTGTCTTGAGCATCTCTGATATGGTACTTTATGTAGACATGTGGCTATCACTGATTGATAATTGCCTTTGCATATAATTTTGAGGGGGAAATAGCTTGTCAGGCAACAAGAAATTATGATTTTTTTCAGTGGGGTCCCAAACTGACATTGTAGATTCTTGACAGAGGGAGGAGTTGCAGTACATATAGTCGTTGCTCAAGTGCCTACACGCAAAGCACAAAGATAATACCTCTTTGCTTTTTGCATCCAAATGCAACAGGAGAACAGTGCACTGTGAAACAGAATGATGACAGATCAGAGGAGACCAGAGATTACTAAGAACGACTAATTATGCCTCATACATTGGAAGTGGGAATGACAGCATCATTGTGGGTAAAAGCAGACACTAAAATTCCCTGGGGAAAGACATAGTCTCTTAAATGATGTCCCACAGACAGATTCAGAGGTAATATGGGCCCCATGGTTTGAAATTAAAATTCAGGAGAATTTTAAAATTCTAACTGAGAAGCTGAAGTTGCCTGAGACTGAAAAAAGGATGTATTGGACACTGTGGAAGCATCTTTAGCCAACACTCCAGGCCTGTATCTTCTCTAAACCTGTAACTTTTATAGTTGATTCATTGTTTGTCACTATTCCATCTAGTGTTACATGCGTTTTTAAATACTAACCTTGTGTCCATTTGCCTCTCTGTACTTCATTGGCTCAGACAATTATATCTTGTGTTCTTCAACATACTGAGAACAAAGTTTTTATCACAAAAGATTTCAAACCACTCATGATAGTTTCATAAAGCAATTATCACAGAGTTATTATTTGTGTAAATGTATTTCTGTATTTTTCCTAATAACTTAATTCTGGCTGCATACATTTGTTCTTCTTCATCTCCCGTGGAATCAGCTATTATGCATATGCAGTGACAGGTACATGCAGATAGGAAATTACAAGTGTTCTGTAATTTGCTTCTCTGTATTACTTGCTAATGTGTACATTTTTGAATTTGCAAAGTCTCTGAATGAATGAGGAACCTGCATGCTTTCTGTGAATTTCAGTCTGTGCTTTTTATGGCATAAACTATAAAAAGTGTGTTTTGAATATGTCTAATGAAAGTTGTATACCTGATCTCAAAATATTTAAAAAAAAAAATAGAGACTTTGTCTACAGGCAAAGTTAACAAAAGAAAGAGAAAAATACCTCTGTGTATTAAGCTGCAAGTATGACTGGACCTTCAGCTTGTCTAAAATAAAAATTCCAAAGTTCACAGGCTTTCAATTCACAATTCTATTCCATATTAAAATTTATCTGAACTATTTGAGGCTCTGAAGCTTTCTAAAATATTGTAATAGGGATTTGTATGAAATATCTTATCTGTACTCTTTGTCAACAGATCATAATAATAAAAAATAGATTTAGGTATTTTGGGGAAACATTGAATTGGGGTGTTTTTCTGGTTTTTAACAATTTTTTTTGCCCCGTTATAAGAAGAATATATTCATTATAAATTTTATTTCAATAATTTTTATGGAAAACTGACTTTTCAGGTTTGATTTCAAATAAAATCCAGATATGCAGGTCTAGAGCTTGATCCAAAGCCAAGCAGATCTACACTACATCTAGTTCAGTCAAAACGTTTAAGGTAATGAGAAAAAAGCAAATTTATGGAAGTTTCCTAACAGTTAAATTTTTTTTTAATTTTAGTGTAATTAATACAATTCACATATTATTTTTGAATTCTAAATCGTCCTATTAAAATATGTAAAACAGTTCCCGGAGTCTTCCATCAATACAATTTACTTACTCACTAGTACATATTTAATTTTATATTATTTATTGCTGTTCTTATGGGTGGAGAAATTGAAATTAAGGACTATTTTTTATTTTTGAAAATTAACGTTGCAATTGCAAAAGGATAAACTGCTCCATATGCAGAAATATATCATACCCATAGGGGCACCTTTCTTCAAGTTCAAAGGGAGATTAATGCAGTTGTTATGATGTAAATTACACTTCCAGCACTGACACGAAAGAATTGCTATAAAAAATGTACTGTAAATACATATAACTTTGGCACTAAATAATAGTTATGTGTCATTAATTTAAAATGTATATGTTCCTCTCTAAAGTCCTCCAACAGGATACAAACAGCTTTCCCTACGTGTTTCTTTTGTTCCCTCACAAAAAGATCCACTCTTTCCCAATGACATGGTGACAGAAATGTAACTCGGAAGTTCACATCTATGAATTTAGAATGCTGGGAAATAACTGTTGGGTAAAAATTTAAAAGTTATTTCTTAATCTACTTTTTACTTTGCAATGTATTAATTTTTAGATATGTGAATTTTAATTATCTGTGTGAGCACTTTTAATGGGTTTTCATTTTCCATAGAGATAAAACATATTTGATACTCAAAGATTTTTAAAGCCGTTTGGAAAGTAACCAAACCCACAGGGTTCCTTATAAACTTCACATTTTATTTGTGTAGATGAATTGGCAATATATCCTTAGAAGACATTTTTTCTTCTGCTTTAAGCAGAATTAAAACTTTAAGCTGGGTAACCTATGACCCAAAGTATATGAGATCATACAGATTGAAGCTTGATGACAGACTGAATGGAGTTAGCAATCTGAAAATTATGCTGGAATGCGACTCATATCTAGACTATTTAGACTGAAATTTTTCATATCTGGTGTTCAGTGTAAAGGAAGAACTTGAGAAAAGACATGAAAAGAAAAGACACCTGAGTCCATTGGAAAGCCTACAGTAGCAATAAGCGGAAAGCTTCAAGGATGTTTAAGGTTTGGAGAAAGGGTCGGACCTAAGAATTCTAAGGAAGATAGTCTCTCAGACTTTCAGATTACTGAAAGACACAATGAAATGGTCTTCAGCCGTTACAGACTCAGAAAAACAGCAGAAGGGAGGAAAAAGATGCTCTAGCAGGGTGTAGGCAGAGGTACACGGAGGTGGAGTACAGGACATCAAAGGTAGAGAAATTATTCTTAACATTACTGGATAGTATTTTGGGACTGGAGACTTGGGTCATTGGCTAAACTCTGGCCTGAGGTTAATCAGCAGAAAAATAAACCTTGCTGGTGTGTGTGAATGGGTTTTTTAGCAGGAGCAGAACAAGGGGTTTCCTCTGGAATCCGCCACATCATCCATCGCAGGTTACCGTTGTTACTGTGCCGCAGATGTACAGATTGCACAAGAAGGAGTTTTAGGAATGAGTGCCTCCACAACCAGCCATGCCTACCCTCTCAGAGCTGTATTTACAAAACTACTGACCTGAAAAGTAGGTCCCTGACAACCAACACGTTCAGAGGAAATTCAGCTTTGCCAAATTGACTCAGCCTGTAAGTGTTACGTTAAATGTAACACAATACTGAAAAAGAGCCAAAATGGGTCAGGAAATGTCTGCTTTAGATAGTGGCAGTGTAAACAGTTATGCTGAAAGTAACAGAGAGCTATTGCACTGTGTAAAGTTTTATTAGATTTAATCTCCCATTAAAGTTAGTTCCTTTGCAGTTCAGAAGTAAAGAATTATTTTGTAAGCACTGTGGATCAATATAAAATGGAAGCTTCTTTTCCAGGCAGTCTAGTTCTCATGAAAAACGCTGATATCCTTAGGGGAACAAGAAGAAACCCAGGATACTAATCCTAATATTTAAAAGGGATCAATGACTTTGCAACTTCAGATGATAACAGGCTGGCTAAAAATCCCCAGTATTTTAAATATTTAAATATGCTGAACACTGTATCAAGGAGTGCCAGGGGAGAACTGGCCCTGTCCTGCCTTGGGTTTGCAGTGCCCCCAGCGCTCTGAACAGCCACGCTGCAACAGCCCCGGGGCCATGACAAGGGTAGCCCGATCCTAGTTTCAGAGTTTAGGGCACTCATTTACACTCACGAAGGACAAGTCTCCCCTCCTGGGATCCTGCCTGTTCTCCTTCATCTTTTATTCTATACACTCACATTTCTGAAATCAGGGACCACATCTGCTCGTGGAAGACTGAGCTGAACCTTTGGAAATCCTCAGGGTGGGCAAGGAGATTCCTCAGATAGCTGGGTGGTTTCAACTGGCTGCTGAAAACCAGACAGAGTGTGCTGCTTTAAGTGGAAAAAAAGAGAGCTTTCAGTGGTCTGTCTTCATTCAGGTGAACAGAATCTCACTCAGTGCCTCATCAGGAGGAAATACCATTTACTATGATAACTTCACTTAACCTTAATTCTAGTTTTTAATGAAAGACATGTCTTTTCCCATTTCCTTTAAAAAAAAAAAGTTCCTTTAACGCCTAAAATTCCTTTTCCAGACAACTTACCAAATTACCAAGCAGTAAGAAAAACCTTTAAAATTTGTGTTCAGGATTTCAGTTATAAACATCTAGATACTGTAACTGTGAGTCAGATATGAGATGGCTTCTGAGCTAAATATTTTTCTTATTTTGAAATAAACTCCTAAGTGTAGTCCAGTTTTTGTCCAGAGAATTTCTGGGCTGAGATAAAGACAGTTTAATAGAGAATGCAAAAGCTGAGCACACAAGCAGAAAAAAGCAAGGAATTCATTCACCGATTCCCATGAGCAGGCAGATATTTAGCCATCTCCAGGAGGGCAGGGCCTCATCACAGGTAATGGTGAGTTGGGAAGACAAATATCACTCCAAATATCCCTTCCTTCCTCCTTCTTTCCCCTACTTTATGTAAGCATGATGTCATATGATCTGGAATATCCCTTTGGCTGGTTGGGGTCAAAAATATCTCTGTTATCAACCCTGTGTTCAGTATAAATCTAAAAGAGAAACCCGTACTAGACACTGTGAAGAAAATGAACCCCACTCAGAATCAATTAGCACATATTATTTCAAGTTTGGCATTTTTACTGACTTCAGGCTCTGATACAGAATAAAACCATAGGATTTCTCCGCACGGTCCTTTTAAGGACTGTTTTCCTCTCTTCCCAAACACTGGTAGTGTTATAATTATTAATTATATTTTGATAAAGATCCCTTTTGTTTTAATATTGTAAGGATAGGATTATAACCTCTTATAAAGGGTCATAAACCTTTATAAACATTTTTTCTATATGATAGAGCATAGCAGTCAACCGAAAGACTAGGAGCAAAAATTCTCTTTTAATTATTTTTTGAATATATCCTCTCAGAGAACAGATTTTATACTCTAATTGTTCTGTAAAACATATCCTACAGCTCAGTTCATACCTGGTGCATATATTGTTTTGTGACTAAGCTAATATAATAAAGGTACCCAAAGACAATATTTGTGGTTTTAAGATCATCATATTCTGAAAGTAAGTAACAGCACAAGGGAACTTGAATTTAGCAGTACTATCACTTTAATTTCTTAGGTTCATATCACTTTTTAATTTTTTTATTAATAAGCTATGTTAATAATCACAAAAAGGTATGCTTTTAAAACTATATAGATTCTTCAGAAAATGTAGTCCCATGGAGCTCTTTAAAATCCATGGATGTGGTTTATATACAACCAAGCCTTGGAACCTTATAGAGGTTCAGCAGGTGGCACTAAGATGTGGAGCACAACCGTCTAGGACAACGACACCACAGCGGTATTTCCCACAGCTGTAGGTTACTGGTATGAGGCAAGATGCTTTATTTTGGGAAAAATATTATACAATCCAGACAAAAATTTATTCCTCCCTAACAACACTGAAAGCTGTAATGGCCTTCAGCATTTCATCCTGGGACTAAGTGAATCAGAGAGTAGGACTGCAATGGGACTATGACTGCTTTCTGTTGTCTGTAGGCAGCTAAGGTAGCATGGCCACAGTTGAGACAGTTCAAACTGTAGACTTTGAAACTGTTAATCATTCATATTAAAAGGACTTTCTTAGTTTCAATGCTCTGGGAAATTTCTTTTCAAGATTTGCCAGAGTACAGCTAATGACCTTGAAACTGATTCCCAGCTAGCAGAAATCAGTGAAGGCAGTAATTTGTCATGATTTATACCAGCTGAGTTTCTGTATTCTTATCTTTCTAATTTTTGGTGTTTTCCCCAAGATTTTTGCTATCACTCAAAGCTATGATGAGATTCAAATTTTAATTTTTTTTACATTTTCTGTTCTAATTCCAGAATTTAATCGGATAGGTTGTTGTCATTGCCATTACTATTATGATAATTCTTTCTGTTCAGTCTTAAAGAAAACACGCTATGCTCATTTGAGCCTAAACTTTACCTCCCATATTCACTTGTTAATTGCCTTTTTGTCATGCATGTCTCCTCTGATAATAGCATGTATGTAGTTATTGTCGAATTGGATCTTCTACCACACTCGACATGCCCTTGTAATGCATTTTTTCATAAACTACTAAGTAAGAAGAGCTAGAAAAGTTTGTGGAAATAACAGGGAAGTTTTTCCTCATTCTGTTTATCTGGACAGCAAGAAATAATTGTGCTGAAATTTGAGTTTCAAAATTTCATAGCAAAATATTTTGACACTGATGCATTGAAGGTTTGGGCAATTTGGTAGGGAGGTATGTTGCTGTCTTGAATTTTGACAGCATTGTGTGTGTTAATGTAACTGATCAATGTGCTTGACATGAGACATTTTTTCCTTAGAATGCTCTCAGATATTTGTCAGAATATATTTCCTCAAAAGAAGTCAAACTCCTAAGTTCATTTTGCCTTCTAACACGAGCTATCCACACTGCAAGGAAAAAAGCTAAGGCTCTGTGTGGAAATAGCAGCAGGAGATATACAAGACAATTTTAGACTCTGGTCATTACTGAACACCACTATGAGTAGTAGTGACTCACAGATTATATTGTCACATTGCCAAAGTACTGCTGTTTCATGAAGCCCTGTAAATGAAAAATAAAAATCGAACCCTCCTCCTGCTATGTCATTTTATGTCTGATCCTCAAATCAAAGTGAAGCAAAAATTTAAGAAAATATAGAGTGTATCTAGAGAGTGCAGAGGTTTTATTCTCTTGAACTAGCTTGGGAACTTCAGTTAACATGTTACCATGTCACATGGCAATTTTATCATAATGAAAGTAATGTAACTCGCACGTTCCTAGTAGAAATTAGGCATTTCCATTAGTTTCATCATCATGTACTCATGATATATATCTGTGGACAGAAATACAGCTTTTCATGCTTCATATCGCTCAGGACTTGAGTGACAGTAAATACCAAGCCATTATGGTCACAGTGAGCTTTGCCTGATCAGGGATAGACAAATACAGAACACAAAATAGGTAACCATTTTGCGATTTTCAATTGAGAGAAGCTTGTCTAGCTCAACTCTCTTGCTGGAAGGAGAGTTATCTCTTGGCCCATTTGGCAGAGATTTAAGCAGTTACAGAGTACACTGAGGTAGAACACACTTGGGGAGGAAAGTTCCTGTGGTTCAGAAGTGAATAAAGGAACTTACTAGCACTGTTCCAGTAGTACCGCATTCACTAAGGGGTAGGGCAATGCTATCACCTTCCTGTGATAAGTGTTCCATAGCCTATTTTGGCTGCAGAATGGTGAAACTGAATCCAATATGGCTCACACAGACCCAGACTGAGTCTCTTTTAACTGCTGTTGGCTAAGCCTGAACTCATACCTGACAGCTCAGGTTTTCCTCTCTTCAGTTCAGTCCATTAAAATACCCAGCCACTGGGGTTTTTTTAGGAATAAGGCAATTATCTCCAACAGTGAAGCTACTCTTCCCTCTCCAAGCATACACAACTCCTACTTCTTGTGAGACAGAAACAATTCAAGTGTCTATACACCGTGGCAAAGGAAATATTATCTCTTGTCTGTCCACTACCTTTAAAAAATCAACTCCTTTTAACTTATCTGATAATTTTTGCTGAATATCTTATCTCAGAATCACTTTCATTATTATGGAACACATTGGACCATCACCTAGAGCAAAAAGACGGGCAGAAGCATCTTAAAGTAGAACTCTCTATATATATTTAAAAATTTGCATCCTCTAGGTTTGAACTGGCATAAATCTCATAGCTTCTAGTGTTTTCTTGCAGGAAAAAAAGGCAAACCAAATAAAATTAACATAAAACCAATCAAAAAGCAAATAGAATGTTGAAAAGGTGGAAGTTTTGCTTCAACATGTTAGCATCTGAAGCAAAGGATTGAATTTCTGTTTGTATAACCTGGGCATCATTACTAGATTGCCATGACTGATCATATATCTATAGCAAATTTCAATCATGTTCAATAAAAGAACAGGCAGAGAGAGCTACAGGGGACCAGCCTGTACATCCACTGAGGGGTATAAAAGGAATATCCAAGCAATGGTCTCACTATTTCTTTGATGGATACTTACAAAAAAAACGAAATGGAGAAAAGAAGTCTTTTGTCCTTGATTGGCAAAGGATGGCCCAGCCATGTGTGCAAGAGAGCTCCTGACCCACAGAGCAGCCTTTTACAGTAACCCATAGTAGCTGCCCAAATCTCACATATATTTGGTTAAATAAAACTCTTCACCAAGATGAGCTGTAGATTGGTGTCCCTCCAATGCATCTGCATTGGTAAGCAAAATGGGACATGGTCACTTGCTAAAGCACTGGCTGGTGTCCTCAGTGTTTCTTAGCATGATTTCTGGCATGGGTTTGACATCAGCTGGCTCACCCTCACCTGAAAACACACGGACATGTTCTGGTACCTTTTCTTCAGGGAAAGGAATTTCTTCAAATGCATGTGAGCTAAGCTTTGCTGTTTATCTTCACAGTGAGTGAATGGGCACTGATGCACTGTTTTCCCAGTGGAAAAACGTCTTCCTTAAAGCAAGAGGGGTCCTAGCTTATCTCACTGGGATTGCAGTGATAGATGAATGGACAGGAACTGCCCAAGCATTCTTTGTTCGTGGAATTAGGTATTATTCAAGTGTGCATACTTAGCACCACTAAGATACTACTGTACTACTTTCCACTAAAAAGGTAAATTGAGCAATTAAAATAATGCAGGACCACATTCTGTCTTCAATTTCTGCTTGTAGACACTGGATTGCAAAAATAAAAATTCCACAAATATAAAGAAGGCAGAATCCACATAATTTTAAAACATCTTTCTACATTCCACATGCATAACTTCTGGCAAAGCTTTTTCTTTTATATTAGTTTCCCTTTCTCTTACATTTATTACACTGTAAAATTTATAATCACGTCATTGAATCCTAATAATATATTTTGCATTCTTTCCATACTAATCATTGCCTCTTTGTTTCTCACTGATTAAAAGCACATATATGTATAAATTTCTACTATTATTTTAATTTCTAGTCTATGAGCTTACATTAATTACAGGTTTTCAGAGGGCTAGACCCTCATTCTTAAACTGAAAATTTGCTTTTGCTCTAGTGCCACGAGACAAGAGCTAGCAGTTAATGTCTATATTATTGATCAATCAGATACTGAAGGGATTAGGTTCTAAGATTGTTTAGCACAGGGAAATCCATACTTATTGCATTAAAACAGATTTTAAGACCTTGTTTATTGGCTATATTCATGGTCAGGCCTCTGGGATTTATTCAATCTGAAATGTCTATATTATATGTGAACATAAACTAAACTGTCAAGAAGAATATTTAATGTTGGCCACACAAAGGCAAGTAATTGTAGTAAATTACAGGTCAGTAATTGAAAATGACCAGTTACATAAATACTTGTAAATTTAGAAGACTGCCAAAACATTAAATACATTTAGTTAATAAAGATGAAGTTTGGACTAGTACCTGCTTTTGGCTACCATTTTCTTTGTTTAATGGATTTTCTATTATGTATTCATTTTGTAGTTTTCATGAATAAAAAAAAAAATTGGTTAGCTTGGCCGTAACTTCTACATGTGCATTCCAGCAGAAAAATCTGTCTTATTACTCTCCAGTGTATAATGTACTGACTAATACAAGCAAATACTGGTTGTTTATTTGAAAGAGAAAATGTCATAGCTGTTCACATTTGTGGAGAGGTTCACATATGTGGGTCTTCATGTGGTTGGGCATTTTCAACACTGTACAAGATAATGACTTTTTGACACATTAAAAAAAAAATAAGGGCTGCATTAATAAACTGCATAAAGAAAATATTTATTTGGCGAATTTCAAATCTTGCCATATTTTGAAACCATCTGCAGAGAAAACATTGTGTTTTCAGGTTTGTTCTAACTTTTTTGTAATTTGATATGCCATTTTGACACTTAAAATAGGATGGTGTACACAACACCTTTTTTCAGCTTCCTGAAAAAAAAGTGATGATAATTCCAAAGCTCAACAGTAATGTATAAAAATATTGGTGTGGATTCTAAAAAAAATCTAGAAAATTTTTAGCCAGAAATATTTTACTATTTTTCTAACTTGAGTTTCAATATCTATTGCAAACACTTGCAGGGATGTACATAATTATACTTGTTAAGAGTATACGCTTAATTCTGTATTTCTCTTTTGATCAATTGATTCAAGGGGGAAAAAAGTGATTTTTTTTCCTGTCTTTGTTTTTGTTTGAAGATATAGTCTAATTCAGTCTTAGCTAACAGTAGTTCCTATTCTAGTAAGTGATTTCTGGTCCACCTTTTCTATTGTTTTTCTTCCTATCATCAATGATTGACTGATTCAGTTCATTGCTGTATGTAGCAGAAATTCCATGGTCCTTCTTGCTTTCCATTCTTTATTTCACTTGTGAATTAGGGAACTTTTCTCTTCCAGAATGACAATATTTTGCACAACATAAGCATTTCGGCCGGGTCTCTATCTGTCCAGTTTTCTTCCTTCTTCAATCTTACTCTGTTTAAATGGCCTGTCTTTGAAAGTGTGCAATATTCCTGCCCAAATACATGTGCCTGGAGTGAAGCTTTGCCATACTGTGGGTGGTGGTGCTTGCAATAGTTTCACACTACCCAGTGCTTGCTGTTCTTGCTCATTCTCTTCTATTTCCCACCCACAAGGACTTCATAAAATGGATTCAAATAAGAAGTTGATTTTATGCAAGTCATGTTTGCTTTCTACAATTGTTCTTGCAATTCTGTTTTAATTTCTATTAATTGCTGTCAAGAAGAATCTTGGCATAAACAAAGTCATGGCTTGTGGCTTGTCATTATCAACTCAAATCTTTTAGTTCAAATGCACTTTAAATAAAGAAGTGCTTTGGTCTGATTCCTTACCTCTAATATGCAAGCCCTGGTTATATTGCTGGAGGTGTTGTTGACAGAAAAAGTTTTATTCCTGAAATCAATATAGTTCTGAGTTTTTTAGAAATGCACCTCCTGTGCTATCAACTTTATTTAAAAGTAATTTTTTTTCTTTAGCTTAAAATTCATCCTGACCAATATAAAGTGGAATGACAAAAGCTTTCCTTACACATCCTAAAAACATCTTCACAAAAAACTAACATTAGTATAAAAATGCTGATTTCACTTAACACATGAGGTTATTTTAAAATATTTTCCTATATAGAAAAGTTGTAAACTATAAATATAAATTTAAATTTGTTCAGATATACAACTATTATATGTTCATCAGCTCTTTGTGTGGCAGTTAAACAGGCTATGAAGCTGTGTCTTTAGGAGAAGGATTTATGGCACAAGTATTTTCCTTGTAAAATTAGCTGTGGAGGCTATAAAGTACATACGGATCATCACAGATCAAAAAAATGCTGCTAATATTGAACTCTGAGAAAGTAAATAAACTCGAAAATTTAAACATTGCACTGCAGCTAGCTCATAAGATTCAGATAAACTATGAGCTTATAAAGATGGAAACTTTACTGTGGTGTATATATTCTAAAGATGTCTGTTCTGTATTTGTCTTTTTTTGCCATGGCCTCTCTTCCAGGATCAGATGCTGCTACACTGTCTAGGTGATTGTCAATGTATTCCTCATTCCAGTATCATTCTGCTTTATTCTAATAGAAATGTTACTAAAGCCAATTTAGTTTTGCTTGGTTTTCCAAGTGCCCCATTATTGGCACTTCAAGTGGTAGTGTGATTTTGTGAATCCTTTTTTCAGTTCCACATAACTGTACTTTTCAGTAATAAAATTAGCATTTTACATATAAAAATGTAGTGATGCATTTTGAAAAAGAATATAAAAAAATAAAAGAGAGTGCATAAAATTCCCATTGTTAGGAATATTAGTAAATACTTGTTGGGTTTTTTCCTTCCTAGTTTCGTGGTCTAGCAGTAATTTAATTTGTAGGATCATTTACAAAGTTTAAAGTAAGAAAAAAATCCTTTTCACATCCTAAAATCTTCACAGTCATTTTCTGTCTTTTAAGATAAATTTGAACTCTTGCTATAACAAGTGATTTAAGTGATAAGTTTTGATGTTTCACACTTTTTGATGTCTTGCATTTCAGGAGCATCGTGCATTGCATTGTCCTCTACAAAGGGCACCCTCCCTGCCGTTCAGGTGTGTTAACACTGGTCTTGCAGCATAGCAAAGCCCTTGCCTCATACCCTTTCCATCTGACTGGTGCACGAAGATGCACCTTGGAGCTGGATCAAGTCTGCTACAGGGCACAGCGACTGCTCTCTGAACAAGTTCACTCTCCAGATGGAGAGAAGGCAAACATGAAATGGCAGTCAGCAGAGCTTTTGCACCAGTCCTATCCTTTATTTGCTCTCCACAATAGACTTCATGTACTGCAGTAATTTACCTCCTTCTGCCTTTTCCGCCCTTTCTTCAACCCGCACCCACAACAGCAAAGAAAACAATCGGGAATGTTCTCTCTCTGAGTCACCCTCAGAGACTCTGGCCATTTCTTCTACTCCTGTCAAACTGAGCTCAGACTAGCTCTTGGAGAGTGTTACCAAAGTTGAATAGTTCTATGCAAAATAATCAAACCAGGAAGAATTCCAGCAACCTTCCTCCACAATAAACAAGCAAACAAACAAATCTTGCATTTGCTTCTGCTTTGGAAGTCTGCAGATTTAGAGGGGGCAAAATGGGCACAGTTTGTCTCCTAACAGATTATGAATGTCATGTGTGACATTGCTTAAAAAGATGGAAAATGTTTATACAAACTGTCAGAGATAGCTAAGCTAATTTGTGGTATGTGGCATGCATGTTTTTGAACCAAAAGGTTTGTCATACACCTACTGTTTGGCTGTAGAATGTATGAGAAGACAGATCTTGTTGACACGTCGCAGCTGCATTTCAACTCATTGTGAAATGCTTTGACTTCAACAAAATTCACACCATGTGCCAAAGAAGAAGAGAAAGGAATGTTACAGTTTCCATCTCTCTTTTAATGTCTTTTGCTGAAGGTGAACTACTCTGATTTTGGAAGTGTTATAAATGAGGTAAGTAAAGGGTTTGGTTTTTTTTTTTCTTNATTTTTTTTTTTTTTTTTTTTTTTTTCTCTTTGTTTGTTTGTTGGTTTGGTTTTGCTTTTGGGGTTTTTTTTTTGAGTGCAGACTCCAAAAAGAGGTAAACATGACCTACTAGTCACTACTGTTTCACAGGATTTAAGGGATGGAATTCCACCACAGCTAGAGGGTTGCCTAGAGAGGCAGTCGTAAGGAAAGTGGGAAGAATTGGCAGGTAGAAGTGACGGTGAGTGAGGGATATGCACAATGGAACAAGTAACCTTGAATACCTGCATAGCTTTGATTTGTGCCAGGAAATGGCTAAATTGTAACAAAAGTCAATCCCTGGCTGCAAACATGCCTTAGGAATCAAAATACTTGGTATAGATTTGCATGCCTTTTAACAAGATTGCAATGCAATATGCATTTACAATGCTCTTCTAAAGTCTCCCTCAACCATCAGGCTTCAAAACCGGTGAATCTTCCTTCTTCTTTATGAGATAAAATGTTCTTCTGCAGACATAAGATAAGTGGTGAAGGGAAGAACTATAAATGCATAAGTTGAAAATAGTCTTGTTCGGCTCAAACAGCAAGTGAAGTCCTGACCATATATCAGCCATAAATGAGATGATGTTCTGCAATGTTATTGGCTTTCATTATTTTTCAGTTCTCTGCATCAGCATTCCCATGAAGACAGTCCATAACTGGCACCTGATGTTATCTAGTAAATTACTTTTGTCCTGCAAACTCTATATGCTTTTCTTATATGAGGCTGTTTCAGTCAGACTTGTTCATTTCTATATGTTTTTCTACTTTCTCATTTTGCTTCCATGAAACTCATTATTAAGCAAACAATCAGTAAATAGATTCAGAAGTTAAAGTCTAATTTCCCCTAGTTTTAAATTAGCTATATAGAATCTTTTAGAGAACAAGATTATTTTTTTCTGTTATTTGAAAATGTCGATAACTTGTGTATACATGTGTTTCTTAATATAATATGTTGTCTGCTGTTTTTTAATCTAGGTCCATGTTTTTTTCTGATTTCCTTATAAAGCTGAATTATTTTCTTAATAAGGTTTAACGAAAAATGATCATGATTATATTCTATGTCAAACAGATATTTGATGGATATTATGGAGTGTTTTCTATGAATGAACTCTTATTATGACCTTCCAGGTTAAATTTTCCAACAACTGAAGTGATGTTTTCACTGTGGCTGGGAATGTCTATATTCCAAGCCTACAGGTTCCTCCTGTTTAAACTGATTCTACTATGGTTTATTAATCTATCCTGACTAAATATCCGACATCATAGGGTTTGCTAATATGAATTGTTCAAAACTTTTTTTTCTTAGGAATCATTCAGAGTAACTACTGAAATACACAGACAGTGATGCTTAAAGATCAAGTCTCTTCCAGAATGAAGAACCAATCAGAACATAAAAACATTGAGGAAAATTCTGATGGCATTTACCAGTCTTGAAGCAATGATATTCCTCTTTTATCATTATATGTCTCCTCACCTACTCTCAGAGTATTCTGGATATTTCTCCTTCAAAAATTTTCAGATGGGGCCGAACATCCACCTATTGGGATAGTTATCCAGCTGTCCTTGATTGGACATATGCCTGGTAAACAAATGATCTCATTCCCAAATTCCTAGAAATATGGAGAAGTCATCAGATGACCTTTCAAAAAGGAACTATAAAAGAAAATATTCCCTGTCATTGGCAACTCCCTAAAAAACTCACCATATTTTGGAGCTTTGCTTCTCCTTCAATTTCATTGCAGTCAGATGGACCTAATATAACATGCAAGTGAGAAATATACCCAAGGTGGGAAAACAATAAGGGTCATAGTCCTTGAATATTTCTTATGAATAAGATAGAAGATTAACAGACCCTGAAGTCCTGCCCTGGTATGAACAGGGATTGAGGGGGAGGATCTAAATGTGGAAGCAAGGTTACTGTGGTGAGCTGACCTGCTTGGATGCCAAGTGCCCACCGAAGCCACTCTATCACTCCCTACCTGTGGTGGACAGGGGAGAGAAAATACAACTGCTGTTTAGGACGGTTCAGTCTTGCTGAGTAGCCAGACCTGTTACAAGCTGCTGTTGACTTATTACTGTTGGCTCCTCTCACCTTGCTCAGAGTTGCCTTCTTCCACTCCCTATTGAAGAGCTTTATTTGATCCACTGTAGCTAAGGGGAATCAAAATTTTTACTTTCATCTGCATGATCACACATTTTGTCTTAGATGGTGCATAAAACCCTTATTGAATCTATCCCTCATTTATTGATGGGATTCTTGTTCATAAAGAATATATCAATAATTCTGAATATCCTGCCTTCAATCATCTTTGAGATTAAAATTTTGTAGTATTATTGTGAATTTTAATTCAAGTATTCATAAACATTAAAAAATGGAACAAATGAATGAGTATCTAGCAATTTGTGTCTTTTGAAATTGCACTGAGGATGAGTCTCTGAAGCCAAAAGACTATAATTTTGCATAGTTTTCAAGTATACCAGTTATTCTACAATTTTCTGATGTCTGAAAGTATCTTTTCAGTAATTGCTTTCTGGAGAGCTCTATATTTGCTTTCTAACTGATATCTTCTAAATTAATTTTCATTTAACCTTAACTAGTCCTTTCTCTAGGCTTATAATGTCAAAATATTTTAATGTATTTGAGGTTTTTGCAAGAAAAAATATCAGAAATTAGACAAAGAACCAAATATCAAAAAGTTATAAAAAGATCATGTACAAGGAATTAAGAATGGCAATTAAGAAATTAACATTTCTTAATACATATGATGAAGCAGTCCCTGACCTGAGACTTCATTCACTGGACCTCATAAAAATACCTTCTGAAAGATTTTCAAAATTTGAAAAGGCATTTGTCTTTAGAAAAAAATAAAAGCTTATGTCAAACAAATAACAAGGCAGATTGGTATAGCAGGGTTCTAAACGAGCAGTACCTGATTTAGCAATAGCCATTGATTTTAACTGTGCCAAAGGAATAGTAGGATCTATGAGTTCTCACAGATTAGGATAAGACATGAAGGATGTCAGAAGGAGATCAGAATGTAAATTCTGTTCTCTATAAAATGAAAACAAACTCTGAGGTTGGGGTCTACCAGGCCACCACATTTACCAATAATTCTCCATTCTTCCTCTCGCAGTGCTGCATATGGATCTAAAGAGAAGTTTAAAGACCAAACTTTACAGTGACTGGAAAGATCAAGAGGCACCAAAACCTGAACTCCTGCTGCTATTCTCAGCATGTAGGGAGAAGCTTTTGGGATCATCAGCTTGTTTGATACCCTTGGTGTTATACATATTTGTGTGTACTGGGGTGTGGAAAAGCAAGGAAGAAAAAAATGTCTGGGAAGTGGGAAAAGGAGATCTGATACAATTGGTGCAATCATGAAGAGACAGGTTGTGGTGAGCAGACCAAAGAAATAAGAATTTTGATAGTCTGCCCTATCCTGTCTGTTTCTTTAAGAGCAAAGAAGGAAAGTGTGCTGATTTATCTCTTGCTGGTCCAGTTGTTCTCTGGAGCAGGAACATTACAAGTCACTGTTTCAAATACAGGCTGTCACTTTAGATGATAGAACAAAAAGAAGTGACTGAAAGTAAATAAATCTTGAATTCACACAGGTATAAAAGGACCTTTTTCTATAAGCAGGCCATTCTAAACATCACTCTGAATGGTTTGTGAGGCAAAAATAATGGGCTTGTTTGAGAAGCAATTGAGGTACTTTCTGACAAAAATAGTATATTAGGAGATTAGTCTCCAAGGGGTGGATAACCTTTTCAGATTCTAAGTATTTCTTCTGTTCTCATGTGTGAGCTTACAATCTGTTAGTCTCAAAATATATCTACAAACCCACAGGCCCACCTTCCTGACAGCTGCTCAAACAACAGAGCGGGGGAGCAGAGAACAAACTCTGCCCTGTCACCCGCCCAGCAGTTCTGAAAAACTTGGTAAGTTACTCATACCACCCAAAAGAGCCAGTCAGAGCGGAGGGGGACAGAGGCAGGGGGGAGAGAAGGCTCTTAAAGTGCAACATTTGCAGCACGCGCACTAAAACTAAAGGGGCCAATTAGTATAATAGGTTTGAAATCATTTCAGCACACTCCTAAAGACAAAAGAAAAATTGTCCTTCAGAAATGGGGTTTTATTGTTCACATGAGTATAGAGCCGAACAATGAATTCTATCAGTTTTGGAGGCAACATTCCTTCTTCTTCATACCGGACCATACATTATTAATGAGCACTATTTTCGAGTGTGAAAGAACTGTTTGAAAAGCATTAACATAGTCTATTGGATGTGATTGACACTGTCATCCCTTTCATTTTGCTATTGGCAAGAGGCATCCCTGTAGATTTATGTGCATCTGGACATTACTAATATTCTCCTTGTTATGCACTCTGGGCAGCTGTGATATGGAAATTTTTAGCACAGTTTTTAGAGAAGGAGTTTACTGTTGCTATCTGCACAAAAAAGGAATAATTATCCTTCTCTGAGATTTTATCAGCCAAAAATATTTAATGTCTGGTTCCTTAATAACCCTAATCTCTTTTCAATATGTACCCTTTTCAAAGGAATTTCATCAAGATTATGTGGATTCTCCATATATTTCCAGTGACTCTTTTCTAGGCAGTTTAGTTTCTGGGACTCATGTCCACTCATCCCGATTCTATTTTAACCTCCAGTTCTTCAAATAGGTTACTTTCCTAATTAGGTTGGTGCATCAAGGACTACAGCTAGTGTCTGTCTGCTGTTTAGGACCACCAAACCTTTTCTGATTTGCCTGCATAATGGCTTTTAATCACAACAATTAAGACCAGTGAAATTAAGAACCACTGAAACAATACATCTAAATGACAAATAAAAGAAAATTGCTAGAAGTTATGGAGTTGTCTTTCAAGATAATGATGTTTTTATTTGTTTTACATATAGATTTAGAATAATTTTAGTTTCTCAGGCCATATACAAATGTATGCCATCACTTTATATGCATGAATATTGTAGAAAAGAAGGGAGGAAAAAACCTACATAAAAGGATGCAGACTAATACTAAACATGAATGCCTATGCAGACCTTGCATGAAAAGAGTTATGAATATGAGGGCTCTGTTTCTATTCTAGACGTTTTTAGTGTTAACTTTGATGTATATATGTACAAGTTTATAAAAGGTATAGACGCACAAAATCAAATACCTTATTAAGGGGGATGAATTAGGGGATTAATTAGGCTATAAATTTGGAATCTCTTTCAAAGAGAACCCTTTTGCTAAGCAGCTGTCTCATGTGGTCTCTTAGTCAGAACAGATCTTAACACTCATCTGAATCTTCTCTGAACCTTTGGGTATGAGACAACATAACACCATTGGGTTAGAGGATTATTACTAAAGGCTATAATATTGTAAAATATGTTTTCATATCATTGCATATTGCATCATATGCAATGATCTAGTAGGGAAGACGTGAGTTTTTAACTCAATGCAGAATTATCTTCTCCTCCATTCTGCTCCAAAAAGCCTATCCTCATGTTCAAAAAATATCTTATCACTGTTTCCTTAACTTAGAGATTTATGCAACTACCAGTTTGCATACGGCTATCACAGGCTCATGATCTGTTGCTTTCTGCTCACATTCAGCAGGTCTGCACTTTGAGTGACATATGCGCCACCTTCCTCAGAGGTCAGGCCCAGCTTCTCCATGGAAGGTCCATTGTTGGCCATCCCAGGCTGTGAGAGTTCAGCAATAAGGTCCCTCCTGCTTGGCAGCACAAGGAACTGCCACTGCTCCACTAGACAGCTTAATTACACCAATCAATCATGTAAAATAATTTCCGTGGCTAGAAGTGGAAAGGTTATAACTCATAACTTGCCAACTGAAGAGGTAGTGAAAGAAAATATGGAGTCAACATATAAGTTTAAAAGACATGCAATGGAACAAAATATTAAACTGTTCATATGAATTCCTTTTTTTTTTGCTTGGAGAAAAGTCTAAATGGCATATTTAGATATGGATAAAACATTATAAATTGTTAATTGGTTACCAGACTTGATACTTAGCTAGTTTTGATATGTTTTGAATTTTAGCAGTTTCAGATTCATAGCAATGTACATTTAGTTGTTTTAAGGACTGCTTTCTTCCTACTGAGATATCTTTGTGCCATCCTGCAGAACATAACATAGCTACTCAGAATAGTCAGCATAAGTTCTTTATGGACTTTTGAGGGCTCTTATGGAATTTTGGAATTTCTTATGGAATTTTGAGGGTTCTTACATAGTTTCTTATCTTGTTTCCTCAAGCTTTTTTTGTGGTATCTCATTATTTTGCTTAGGAATCACAGATATGGGCCACATGGGATTGTTTTGCGGTTACTCTCAGAGGAATGGACACATAAAGGAAGATTCCTTCAACTTTTATTGAGAAATTCTTTGCCAATTCTCCTATTCAATTTGCACAATTTACTTCACCCCCTTAGCAGAAGAGTGTCTTTATGTGCACTGGCATCAAGAGAATCATCTGCATGGCCGACTTTCTTGCATCAAGTGCTTCCTAGAATCCATTCCTTGCACAGGTCCAGGACCCAGATCCACTCCTTGGTATTTCTGAAGACATTATAATTAAGTACAAAGACATAATGTATGACTGCCAAAGATCTTTGCTGAATGACTTATCTGAGAGTGTCAAAATACCATCTTCTCAAATGACTGTACAAAAAAAAAAAAATTTTGATGTTGCACAAGTTCCACAAAACTAACTTTATAACCTTGATACATTCAGTACCAGTAGAAACCATATAGAGATTAATATCTTTCTGTTCCTTTTCTTAAGAATGAACAAGTGTTTTGAATTTGCAGTGTAAAATAATATATTTTTATCCAAATATTTGGTACTGTTCAAAATCTATACTGCTTCCAGTCTGAAGGGAAGGTGTTTTAAAAAAAAACAAGAACAACAATTTCATGCTGTTTTATGCCTATGTGAAAAGTTAAAGTAGGAAAAAATGCTTTAATTGAAGATTTCAAGGTTAGTCTAAAATTCTTAAGGAATCTGGAGAATTTGAGTAGTGAAACTTTTCAGTGTTTATATATCCACCAAAGAAAGCAAAGCAGTCACATTCCTCAGTGTTAAGAAACCACTCCTTCATATCTCATGGTACAGTATTCTTGCACATATTCTATCACATTGGTAATCCGTGAAAGTGGAGGATCACACGATTTACTTTCTTTGTCTCTCCCACGTTGCAGCTTTGTCTTTTCCTCATGGAAAGGGTAAATCACAAGGTAGCTCACAATGGGCTGCTAGGGGGGCAGTTTATTAGTTTTTCTTTTCTGTGTTGGTATAAGTACAAGGGTTTTCCTTAGATTTAGATTTTTTAGCTGACTTTGTTTTAGGAAATAACTGGAAATTCGTGTTAGAGAATTTAAATACTTATCATCTGCTGAGTCAAAACAGGAAGAGCAAAAAAGTGTGTATTAGGACCACAGGCTGTAATCCTATTCTTTTGTATCTTCCTTGTGCAATGTGCCTGAGTAATATGCATCCATGTCTAAATGGAAGTAATTATTATGAGAGCATATATTTTGTTACATTTTGGTTGAACCAGACTGGAGTATTTACATATCTGCACAGAGAGGTAGACAGATACTGGAAAGTGTTGTGGATTGCAACAATTAGTTGTGTTCTTCTGCCAAAATTTGAGTTACACAAGAACTTGCTGTCAAAATATGTCACCCCTCAGAATGAAGTGCAACACCAGATGAAGAGCTGCATTAAGGAATGTATGAACAATTGTTCAAGACAAAGCCAGAAGAATGTTTCATTGTCAAAAAATATCTAATAGAAAGGTTCTATAAAAGTTAAAGATATAAAAATTACAGAAATTATTAAAAAAACCCCAAACTTCCATAAAGAAAATTATTTTCACTACCATGCTCCAAGTCTTCTGGTTTTTTGATTTTTTTTCCCCACAGAAGTGTTACATAAAGAGGATCTTTAAGTGGCATCATAACTAGTTATGCATCCTGCAATTCATTTTCACCTTTTAAGATCACTGCTAGCAAAGCTCATACAGATCAAGACAAAGACCCCTAAAACTGAGTCCCTCAGGAAAGAATCAGAAGCTTTTTCTCAAGGGAGATGCATTTCTCCCTTTGTTGACTTGTCTCTTGCCACTACCACTTTAATGATAACTTCCACCGTGTCCATCCATAATAGAGTCTCCAGATTCTTCCTTCATTAAAAATGAAAAGAAAAAAAGATGGTCACCTAGAATTCAAGTATTGGTCACAAAGTTCATGAAGAAACTAACGAATGGAAATAATCACTTCAAAATTTTAGGCTGGGTTTGATATAGTCTAACTGTTAAGATTAAGGAATAAAGGTGAAGAAAGCTGTATTCACATATTAATATTTAAAACCAATTAAAGCCTTCTCTGAGGAATTGGATTTTTTTTGTTTGATCCTTTTCTAATTATTAGCCAGATGATGCTGCGACCACATGTTTTTGACTAGCGAAGATTATTAGATATTAGCCATAGATGTCCTTTACCATTTGACCAACGTTTCTGTATCAATCACACTATTTCCCAAGGCTAGACATAAAAATATAAGGTTAATAAATGCACTCTTGTTAAGTGTTGTGCATAAAAGCACTGTCACATTTTTATGTACAGTTAAGTCAACCTTTAAAAAACACATTTTTGAAATTGTTTTCAACTTGAAATTGTTTATTTACAGTGTTTTGGTAATTCTTTGCTAATTCCTTTATATTTACTTTATACATTTTTTTATTTTTTGTGGGGAAACTTTCTTGCTGAAGAGTTTGAATCAAATTTTAAGACTTCCATCATAACATTTCAGTCTGCTTCTCCTGAGAACTTCCATGAAGCAGTAAATACTGCACACCAGCAAAATATTCCTATGATTCTTATCTTTTTTTGCTGTTTAGTTAGGTTTGTGGAGAGTGATATTTTATGTTTGTAATCGATATGCCATGGCTGATGATTTTGATTGAAGTAAAAAGAGAAAAGAATATTTCCCACAGGAATCTCCAGGGAGAGTAATGTTCAAATGTATATAAAGAATATAGAGTGATTGCAGTTATATGCCTGAGGAAATTCAGGAATAGAGGATATTGTAGTAGGTATTCCAATCACTGAAAAACAGTTTTAAGTTAAAAAATAATGAAAAAAAAAGTTAAAATGCTAAGCTTACATAATAGAGTGTACTTTGGAGTTGTTGGGGTCCCTGCCTACTCACTCCTGTACTTCTGTTTTGTAATTTATTTTCTCATTATTTCTCAGCTACACAAAGGAAGAGCAGAACTCAAACCACAATTCTGCTATGTGTGGTTCAAGCAGACATGCAGATTATTTTAAAAAAAATTAAAAATTACTGTGTGAATCCCCAGATATTTCCTCATGCCTTCACTTGATCTCCTTTGGTATATGTGATCAAAGGTTATGTCTATAGTATGACAACCCTGGTTATTAGTAATTGACCACAAGTCATGAGGTCTGTCTGGTTCAGAAGGGTACGCAGAACATTTCACCATCTAACATGCCCACATCCCCAGATAAAAAAATGTCCACAAGATATTTAGAAAGCATAAGGCCTGCAATAGAACTGTATGAACTTCCCAGGAGGTCGAATTCATCAGCAGTATCTTTCTGCTATGGAAAGGGATTAGGTAAATTAATCTTTGAGGAAATAGGCTTGTTACATACTCCTTCTTAGAAAGCAGGTCACTAATTCTTTCCTTCAGCTCAAATCCATTCTTCGTATTTACAAAAAGTACATCCTTACTCCAAATCTAGTGACCTAAATGTGAACAAAACAGATCATCTCAAATTGTATTGTATCCCATTTCTTCCTTTGTCAGTTCCCAGTGATACTGAAGACATTCCTTCTCTTCCCTAGATTCCTTCCCAAGTTTTCCAGAAGATGAGTGAGAGAGACAGAGAAATCCATCCTGGCTCTGGAAGGTTCCCAGCGCAAGCTATGAGCTAATTAGCATTTACACAATACAAATGTGCTGCATTAATACGGTGGAAATATTGTAGTGCATTCTTTCCAAACTGCCATGGCAATATGGGATACAGGGGACTCTTGCTGAAAGAGGGAACTCTGTATCAGCATGCTTCAAGTCGTTTCCACACTTTGGAACATTCATTAGTGAACAGTCAAAAAATCACTATGTAAACCAAATTAAGAATTGCATTCCTGTAAAAGAACTAGCAAACTCTTCATCACAGACCGTACACAATATATCTCTTGCTCTCCCGGTTTTTTTTTTCCTGGTTTCATAATATACAGACCACAAACATGCATTAGATTTATACTTAAAAATAATCAAAGAGTTAAAGAAACCTCCCACTTTGTGGGTTTCCTTGGAAATATCTATTGAGGAAAATATGAAAATTGTCACTCATATCAGTAAAAGAAATTTTAGAGTACTTTCCGTCATTATTTGCCTGCTCAAATTTGAAACAAACAATTTAACAATTGGAAGAAAGAAAAACAAAATAAGATTTGGAACAACTGTATTTCTAAGTGAAAAAAAAAAAAAGGAAGTATAGCAGAAACCAATTTATTATGATTTTAAACTTTTTTTTTTTTCAAGGTATCCACAAACCTGTCTGCTCAATAACAAACTTGAGCTTATCCCTTGATCTACTAAAATTGATTGGAGTTTTACTACTTGTTTTAATGAGAACATAGAGAGGACTAATTTATTGTCTTCAGTAAGTTAGTGCTTAATGAAGACAGAGTGGAAAAAGAGTGAATGGATATCAAGAACTGATGAAACTGAACTTTCTCCAGGGTCTTATGAATCCCTTTTATTAGTTTTATTATGTTGGGTTTATCCAAGCATAATTTTTTTATTTTCATTCATCTATTTTTATCCTATTTCTTTTCTTTTACTCCATATCTTTTTGCTATTATGGTAATTTACTTATGACAGAATTCTTTCCAACTTTCTGGGCTAGCAAAACTTTAAAGTTAAACTTAAAAGTTTCTGTGTTTATGGCCCTAAACTTTTAATCAGATAGTCATTCTGATTATAAATATACTTCACAGGTATAGATTCTTTCTACCTAAGGAGAAAAAAGTCTCCTCAAATATTAATTAACATCCATCAGAGTCAAGAAGTTGCTGATGTTGTTACGATATTTTCAATTAGTTGTCACTAAGGCCAGCTAGAATAGAATTCATCATGAAAATAAGACAGTGAGACTGAATGTCTGGACATGGACATCCACAAATGTGTATATTATCAGGTCTTTCATTATGTCCAGTGGAGATTCAGTCAATGCAATTAATTCAGATTAGAGAGCAAAAAATCTCATCTAAGCATAAGCAGCTAAGGTGGGATTTGTTTGCTTAAATCTTGCTGTCTTTTGCCATTTCAAATGAGTACCCTGGGTATGTGCATAAAGCTGACACGTCACAGTGTTACACCTGATCTCTGCATCTCTGGAGCAGCAGCTGGTGACTGGGCTGGATGCAGATGCAGGACACGACACTTTATAGTATCTGAAAAAATTTTAGTATTTAACTGAATAACTCCCCAAGCTTTATTACTTTCATGGCTTAATTCTTCATTGACTATGATACAACTCCTAGCATAGGTGACAGCTAACTTCTGACACCCTTGTGGAGAAGTGTAATTTTTTATATTGTTCTGACTGTTCAGTCACTTGTTAGTAAGCTAAATAAGTAATTTGGGTTGCAAGCTAAAGATATATGGTTTGTTAAATGCTTCAGTTTAGAAAAATAAATCACACAATGCTCAGGAAGCTCTGTAATCCTTCTGCCGATTCAATGATTTGGACCCAAACTTCTCACTGATTTTAGCAACTTAACTTTTAGAAAACTTTGGTAGCTAGGCAGCCAAATGCCTTTGACCCTATGAGTCCATGTCCATAATGATCACATTAATTGCTTTATACCACAAATTTTCTAAGTGTGTGCAGTGAGAGGGGAGGTGCAATGCCTTCCCATGGAGTGCTCTGAGAGAATCAGGTTACTCTGAACAGAAGTTTCCACAGCACACAGGGAAGTCAGATTAAATCAACATGAGCAGATACCTGCAGCAGATTTTAACTCGTGTCTCAAATTTGAAGACTGATATAACTACTAAGATATGAGCGGTATATTAATGACAGGTCTTTTTATAATTTTTAGGTAGATCTATTTAAATTTAGCTGATTTTAGCCATTTTATATAAACCTTGCCGAAATTTTTCTGTTTTTCTTTTGAGACATTTAATCTTGTAATTTTTTCTGTTCAATTATGCTTAAGTGTATTTTATGTTCTCTTCTGCCCTTTTCCTCCAAGATTTTTGTTTTATGTTGTATACAATCTTTCTGGTATCATTCCAGAGCAATTTTCTGGCTTCAATGTAATTTCTCAAGATGCATATTGCTGAATAAACTGAAGAAAGATTTTTTCATTAGTCTTCTTCTCTGTGTTTTTCAATATTTTGAACTTTCTAATATCTTACGCTAGTACTTCAGCAAGAGCCTCTCAATCTCTAGAAGAACCTTCAAAAGCAGTCTTATGTTTAGGCAAAAAGAATGCTTGACCTATTCCATAATGGGAGCATGCTATTTGCAGATAAGGAAGCATGAGTTATAAATTTCCTGTCAGCAGCTCATGATGCATTTAAGAGTTATATATTCACATATTCTAGCAAAAAAATGCTTTGTTTGTACAGTGAAGGAAAATAAACAATCAAACAAGCATTTTGCATCCTATTAATGGTACATTTGGAGGGGCTTCGACAGAACACTACAAAAGGGTAATCCAAAAATATACTATGTGTATGAATTGTTTCATACAGCTTTAAAATGAGTCATTAATAAAAAAAAAATATAGGTAGAAATCAGATTCTTTTTGAAGTAAGAATGACTATGAAGGGAGATATTCCTTGAGGAGAAATTTCTAGAAGATATGTGTCAGTTTTAATGGCATTACTTCAGCTGACATGTGTACTAAAATATCAAACCATACTTTTACAGTTCTTTTAAAAATCTGCATTTCTCACTCCTTCCGTTTATCCAAATAAGTCCCTTGAAAGGCAAACTCCACTTTCCCAAGAAAGGTAGTACACAAAATTTCATTTATTGCTTCTTTGATTCCTGTAAAACTATTTCAGCAGCATGTAGAAAAGCAACACCCAGATTTCTTTATGTTACGATAGAAAAGCTTTATTAATAAGCCAGGAATTTAGGCGTATTCTGAGAAGTGTTACTAATTTCAGCTCTATTCATGTCTGGTCCCTCAAGAGGAGCAATATGCCATTGCCCCCTGTGAAAACTTGGCATCAAGGAGTCTCAGACAGGATCTGCAGAAAAGGGTGCAAAGACCTGGGCTGTAGCAATGTCAGTTCGGAAAGGGTTCAGTTTAACCACAGTGCTTGCAATCGTTCCGAGGCCAAAGCTGTGTTTAGAAGTTGAGTTTAGAAGTGAGTTAACACACTTGATCCTTTTGCCTGGAGAAAACAGAAGTGGAGAATGTGAAACGCAATTCAAGAAAACATTGTGAGTTGTAATAGAGATCATTGACATATTTTCTTGCGAGCTACCACAGCACTCCAAGTTGCACATTTGCTATCTCTGTTGCAGAAAAAGGTAAATTGAAAAGACCAATTTTTTTTTTTTTTTTTTAATGACCTTTAGTGTTTAGAACAAAAGAGAAGTTTCAGGAGAAAGCACTCAAAGAGGTTTTTGTGTTCTTTTTTTACATAGGGGTATATTCCAAATTGGAAATAGGCTTAAAATATTTCAAGAGTAGGAATAGGTTCATTTCTTTCATTATTCTATTCCTGGAGTGGACAGAAAAAGATAAGGAAGTAATGATTTTATAAGACAGGTTGGCCTTTCAGAATATGATGCAGACTCATAAATGGCATCACTTTGAGTTCAGTTACCATTTTGTTGAACAGTAAATATCGATTTTTCAGGACACTGACACAAAAATTTTAGATTAATTGAAAGCAGATTGCTTCAGTCTCTTTACATTTGAGTCAAAGGACTAGGAAAAGTCATCATTCTTTTTTCCCCTTCTTTTGTTAGAATATTTATTTATATACTTCATTTCAAAAAATTGCTTTCACTCTTTTTAAGAAAGAAAATTGATTTTTTTTTTTTTTAATTTTAGGAAACTCTGCCATACTGAATCTGTATTTATATCCAAAAGATGTTAAACATTAGTTCTTCTGCTGTAAAATGTTAGGGTGGTAATCTAAAGGATCCAATGAAGTCTTGCATCTTCAGATATGACTTAGATTTTGAGCCAGTAACAGCTACCTGTAGGATTTTGAACCACCAAAGCCTGAGATTGTATCACTGTTCTTACAAGAAAAATTTTAGCTTTAAAGTTGACACTGTCCCATAAAACAAACATTGAAAATAAAATCATAAATTAAATGGAGAATAATATACAATAAACAGCCTGTAGCTGAAAGCCATGAGGAATTCTTTTTCTACTTGGGTGATTCTAAGTAAGGTAGTACTGACAGATGTAATGGGCACAGGTTTATTCAAAGGACATATGCACAATTGTGAGTTTAGAAGATAAGGAATGAGGTTTTCAGGAAGCTTGTGCGATATTCAGACTTCTTATAGAGAACTTAATCCAAAATCCACTAAGTCAACCAAGGTAGATCCTTACATTTTTGACACTGTGGAAGCTGGAAGACCTGGAAGCCTAAATGCCACCTGGTGTTTTGTGCTGAAAAAGCATGGCTCAATTGCATTGCAAGCTCTGTCTGAAGCGAAAATTGCTCAGCATTAGATTTTATATTCTGCCAAAACAGGCCATAGGTATCTGCGGCCTCCTATGAGCATTCAGGAGACTAGAATGCCCCCAGCAAGTACTGTAGTGAAGGTCAAACACTCTCTGCAGACAGTACTGCACAGAATCCTGAATGTCTCTCTGACATTCAGGGGCTTAGCTTCAGCTGTGAATGTCACGAAAAAAAGGACATGCAACACTCTGGCTGGAACATGCCTCCTGCATCAGTTCATCTTAAAACACTTCTGGGAATTAGGCAGAGTTTGACGTTAATTTGTACGGAATCATTTATGACTTCCACAGAACACTTTTATGAAAGAAATATAATCACAAAGCATTGCCTTAATAAAGAATTAGGTTGATTTTAATCATCCACTTTCCTTAGTTAAAAAGAAATACATAAAGTCTTTGCAGTAGTGCATAAATCATGATGGCTTCTGAATTGTTAAATATCACTCACCACACTGCAAAACTAAAAGCAAGGATGCAAAATCAAAATAGATGAAGCCACATGGGGAGTGCATGTTATTTGTTGTCTAGAATCCACGTCTATGCCTGTGCTAATAAAGAAAAGGCATCACAAACCATTCTTTGGTCCTGCTGCCATCTGCCTTGGCACATCTCACTTCTGTACAGACAAATCCCCTTTTGCTCCAAACTGTAGTAACTGCATGTAGATTGCTTGGGAGGAGGTGTTCCTGGCCCATGATAGCATCAAACTGTGCCTGGGCATAGTCTCTGAGAGTGCTGGTTGATCGTCCAAAATTATTTCAGGGGCTATGCTAAGAATTTAACCGTATGAATGACCACATGTCCATGTGCAAGTCTGTGCACTGGCCCTGTTTATCTTGCCAGAACATATATATTCCATATTGTTTGGTATCTGCCAGTGGTGCTATATGTGTTTGTGTCAGGAATAATGGAAACAGAAAACATGACAATACTGAAACCAGGAATAGTGAATGGAATGCACTTATGGTCAAAGAGGAGCTGTGCAAAATTTGCGACATTAGTGGAGGGCAAATTTTCTCCTTCATTAACCTTCATGTTAAATAGCCAGAAGATCCTTCTCATGTGTGTGAAATTCCTTTTAATGTGCTAGCTGTTTAATGCTGTCCAACACCGCACCTTTTACCCTGAGCTGCCTGACATCACATTTATCCTGCACATGGATGAATAAAAAAATATTTTGATACATTGAAGCAATCTATAATGTATTTGTTCCACTATTGGCAAGAAAAGGAAAATGGTACACAAAACAAGTACAGATGAAATACCATTCTTTCTGAAACCACTTCAATATGATCAGCCTCCAACAAGCTCTGAGGTCACTGAGCATTATATACAATGTTACACAATGGATGGAATTTCAGGTTAGTGCACAGTGGACAGCCAGACCTAGCTGTGACATGCAAGCACTCCAGTCCTACAGAACAGAAAAATGCTCTCACTCTGTTGTGTATGAAGCCCACAGATGTATGAACGTGTGCTGGACAGAGGACACATTTAAAGAGGGGCAAAACCTTTTTTGATACAATTGTCAGAAGGAAATATATGTGCAAAATACATGTATGTCTATTATTATTCAACAAATCCTTTGTTGCTTTGGAGTATTTACATGGTAAGTTTCACTGTATGATACATATGTAATGTTTATTGGGTAAAGGAAACAAGTTCAAAATTTGAAATCTTTACTATTTGGTGAGAATGCGTAACTGTCCAGAGCATAGAGAACTTCAGTCTTATTAATTTTAGCACTAATAAAATTAAATTACAAAAATAACTATATGTTATGGTAATACTGTATAGAACTATTATACACTTCTTCCTTTCATTTATTTTAACTCTTCAATGCTGTAAAGAAAAGAGTAAAGCCTTTTCTGAAGTGTTTAAAAACACGCAATGGAAATTTACAAGATACTTACAAGTGAAACTCTGGCAAAGTTATTACTAATTCCTAATCAACTTTGCAAACATACCTTTTTTGGTTGGTTGGGATTTTTTCTAATATGAAAAATACAAAAAGAAAACAAACAAACAAACAAAAAACCACCCCAAAACAACCAAAAAACCCCCACAAACCAAATACAAAAACACTGTAAATAATATATTTTTAAATGTATCAAACAATAAATCTTCTGATGTTCTCTCTTCAGACTCGACTATGTTGTTTCTATTATAGCTAAACTCACTTAATGTTACTTGTGTATATCTGCTCTCTCAGAGAGCAACAAATTTACAGTTTGTCTTTCAGTCTTAATAATGTGCGCACAGTGTGTCATAGTCAGATTGCCCAAGACATAAAGATCCTTTCCAAATATTCCAGTTTGCTCTGCAAAGTAATCTGAGTCTTAAAATTTCAGCCAGTATAATAATAGTTGGCTGGATCTCCTCAGATGTTGATATACTGGAAATCTGAGACTGCTCTCAGAATGGAACAAGCTGTTAGCACATCCCTTCTCATTGTTTCTGTAGTGTTTTAGTCTACAGAACAACATCTGTTTTGCTCATAGCTCAACCAAGTTTGAGAAAATCTACATCTTTACCTCTATTGCTATTTCATCTTAAACAAAGGCAGAAAAACCCTAGTGTAATGACTGCAGCTGCCTGAAGGTTTTACTGACAGCATTGCATCTAGAAATGAGAATGGCTTATGACCCAATGCCTCACGTTACTCCATCAACATATCAGAGTGGACCAAACTACCCTCATTAAGAACACATTGCAGAATATTATTTTGTAATATTTCAGTCATAAATGAATTTGACATACAGGTTGGTCCCATAATATTGTCTTTAACTCTTATAATTAAAAGTTTTACCATCTTTCCATAAGGCTGACTCAGTTTTAAACAAGATGTAAATAACTGTAATCCACTTCCTTATAACAAAAACTTTCAATGATTTTTTTGAAACTGTTATTAATATACCTAGTCACTATCATACTCTATTTCTGCATATTTCTGGATTCCTGTCTCACCTTGGTGTCTGGAACTAAGCAAAGAGGTAAAATCTATTGTTTGCATCCTTGTTTTTCTATCTTTTTTTGGGAGATAAAACAAACTTAAGGACTGTAAAAACTGGTTATTTCCACTAAGACATCTGTTAAACTGCACTCAAACTTGCCATTTTCTTTAATATATCTATTGCAATATTTTTCCTTCTAGAAGTAATTTAATGCTTACTCCATTATGTAATATGGATTTAGAGCAGCTTTTAATAAAAAAAAATTTGAATTCCAGTGGTTTGAACTTGTTCGTCTCTGTCATTCATAGGTATACCAAAGGTGTCATTAGTGTATCTAAATACACCATCAGATTCCACTGTTCCCCCTGTGCACCCTGAGAAAAAGTGGCTAAACAGAAACACAGCAGTGGTAATGAAACCCCTGAAGTATATAGGAGCTGCATACCCTCGATGCATGTAGCAGCTGAAGTTTTGTATCTACAAGTTCACTTCTTGCTGCATATGTTTCTTGCACTCCTTCTTCTCCACTGACTGCTCTCCCTGGGAAAAAAAAAATCAAAACTGATTTCCAAGTCAGAAACTAACAGCGCTGTGGTCTTCTAGCAGCCTGTAAGTAGCATAATGGCTATCTGAGCATATCCTCAGATGGCTATTCTAGCAGGTGTTGATGTTGATCCTGCTTCATTCAACAACTTCTTGTTTCCCTGGAAGAAGCTTACATCTGCTTGGGCAAATTCTGTCATCACTGCCATTTCATTTGCAAATGCCATCTGTCTTGGAACTCCCTCAGGAAACAATCTTTCTTATCTGGCTCTCAAGAGACATCCACATCTTTTGCACTTTTCGAGCAATACTTTCTTGAAGTGCTATATGTCATGCAAAAGAGTCACCTCAATGCCAAAATTAACAGATACCATTGTAACCAACTTCACTACTCCCTGTTTGCAGCTCTGCACATCATCTTTTCCACTGACATGAAATATCTTTCTAGGGTAGACTTAAAAAAGACCACAGAGCTTTCATGCAAAATTTCTCCAATCGTCTGCCCCTGGAAAGACCATTTCTGAAGTCTGAGCCAGATTCAAGCTGAGGGTGGTAGATTTCCCTGTCTGTGTTTTTAGCAACACAGATAAAGCCTTGAGAAATAAGTTATTCTGTGTGCCCAAAAAATAAAATTGCCTTATAGTTGGCATGCACAAGCACAGCTGGAGGTTTATTGTTTCTTCAACCCCATCTTTGGTCAAAAAAAAGGAAGAACTTGGTCAAAAGCTGATAAAATCTCATGTTCATTTAACTTACAGGGAAAGCTCGTCTGTCATCTTCAAGAAAGTGTCACTAACTGTGAAAATGATGCCCACAGATGATATCAGAACTTGGCTGTCTTCTAGGCCTATATCTCAAAGACAGCATAAACAGATATCATATGTGCAAATTGTAAATATGCTTTTGGCAGCACAGATCGTTGCAGTTCCTTGCTGCTTTGTAGACATTTTCATAGCTCTCAAGCAGAAACAGGAAAAAGTACATTCGGACTCACTTAAACACTGTGTCAGACAAGATTAAGATTGATTTCGTTTAGCCTGGGATTCTGTAGCTAATGCTCTCCGCAGAGTCAGAAATGAGATGACAACCAGTGTACAACTAAACAAAACCAATGGAAATAATGTCTTTATTTCCACTGTGTCAAACTAATCTGTGATAGTACTTGCAAATGCAAAACATTCTTTTCCAGTCGCTGCTGAAAACTAGTGCTGAACATCTTCTGGAGTGTACAGGAACTGCTTTTCCTTTTCAAATACTGCCTAATACTAGTGTCCACAAGACCACAATAGGCCAATTGCCAATCTTATGGCTGAAGATAAAAACTAGAACAATTTGCTAATCTTCTGCTGTGCATAAATAACATTGATTAGTCTACATTTTTGCTTTCAAACAGTCAGCCTATTTTGTCTGGGCAGTGGAGGTGGGAAATGACTGAAGGCACAGAGACAAATTTTTTCAAATGGGAAGAGAGCAAATTTTTAAAACTTTTAAAGAAAATAAGGTTATTTGGTTTAGCAGTAAGGCAACGTTGCGCATCACTTTGTAATGTGCAGAGAGTAGACAAATTATAAATTTATGGTTTTGTAGTTTTTGTTCTTGTACTTTTGTGAATAAAATACCAATTTTCAACTCTGAAATTATACACCCAGAATGAATTAGCAGACTGTATTAAAAATATACTTACATATTCTGTACTATAAATATAGTAGACAAAATAATAGGACATTGGCCTGAATCCAAGTAATGCCAATGATCCCAGGGGCTTGCTTGCAATGAATAAAGTTACACAAGTGTATGTTTTGTAGATTCGATCTTGAGTCTTGGAATAAGAATCTACACTTAGTTTGGCTCTACATCAACTTACTAATCATCATCATCTATATACATATCTAGAAGTAAAAAATAAAGGGTGCAGTATTTGCAGTATTTAGTTCAAAATTTCAGCTTTTGAATATATATATAAAAAATGTTCCCCATTATCTACATGAGAAGACAAATCAGTGCAATTATAGATAAGCAAGAGTCTGACTATTCTCTCTGCACATCACAGAGACAGACATAGAATACACCATTGACCCATACTCAGATATCAAAAGTTATTGAGAATTTCCAGGAGAAGAGGGAAATTCAAAAGGCAACTAATTACCCTATATGTCTTTGTAGTGACCAACACATTTGTACAGAGGTGAGGGAGCTGCACTTTATTAACAGCATGAGTGAAAACCTAAGATGTTTTTACATACTTTTTCTGAAGTTATTCATGACCTTTATTTATTTATTTATTTATTTAAAAGCATACAAAATATAAAACCATAATCATGACACTAAGTTTTACAAAACTTAGCCCAGTATACCAAATCTACCTACGTAACTTAACGTTGCCCGATTAGCTCAGAAGAATCCAACTCTGCAGACTTTCAGACAGAGGTAAGATTAAAATGAAAATTGGAGCACACAGTAAATAAACCATCAATAAAACAAGTAACAATTTCAGAGGACAACTGGACATTAGGGTACTGTTATTTGTTGCCACATTTTTCTTCATTGCTTTTAATGAAAGATGAGTATTTACTTGGCAGCACACTGTATAGTCAAATAGAGCTCATAATTCTTCCTTTTGATAGTATTTAAAATAAAGGTTCTGTCTAAATAAAAAATGTTCTATTTTTGTAAGCACAGTCGTAATACTAACTCAGCAGTTTTTCAAATCTGGTGTAATCTCACTAATAGAGGAAACTCTTGATTCTAGTCCAATTAGTAATATACATGTCTTTCATAAGAAATTTTAAAAGTATTTTTCCATATTTCCTTTGGTTTTCAGGCTTGATCAATTTTCATTTGAAAAGATAAAGTCCCATGAGTCTCAAAACCAACACTAATTAGACATTCAAACACACATTCGACCAAAAAGATTTACCAAGGAATGCTAATGATGAGAACATCTTTTTTTTTCTGAATACATTGATTGTTCTAATTGCGAACTCTAGAAAATAAACAGAATCCCACTGTTTGTACTTTGTTTGTTTGTTGGTTTGTTGTTTTGGGGTTTTTTTGGTTAGTTTTCTCTTTTTTGAACATTTACTGTACATTAAAAGAAAATTCTACTGAGAAATAAGTTAGGATTAGGACTTTCAATATAATTAGAAATTGAATAAACTCCAGCCAAATATTATTTACAAATTTGTAATCTGTCGAGAACATAAAACTTTGGCTATTTTGAATCTTCACCACGTGGCTGTGTTTAGCTTTGTTTTCTGATACATCCTTGTGTTGTCACAGCTGTTAGTTGAGATGGGAATCAAAGGCCAGTTTCTAGACTAGGTGGTCCACCTGGCTACTAGGCATAAAATATCGTCATTTCTGAAAGCAGTGAGCAATAAGAAAACAGCACTTTTGACATTCTGAGGTGGAGAGCAACTGCCTGTCTACAGATAGGTCATCTCATGGTGTAGACTTTGGCACAAATTAGCCAGGGATTCGAAAACATGCCTGTAAATATGGAAAAGAATGCATGAAATGCATCGCTGCCACACACCTGTAAGCATTTGAATGAAAATAGAAAGGCTTGTGGGTTGCTTTTATTTGTTTGCTAGTTTTTAAATATTTGTTAAGTTGTAAATGTGAAATCCTAGCACAAAATAAACATAGATGCTCTTTTGTATGTTTGTCTTTCAAGGCTCTTAAGATGGATATATCTTGATCAGCAACACATTTCTAAACAATCATTTATTTTTCACAGTTATGTAAATGCTTGGGCAATACTTATTTTTGTAAATTAATTTTTCTCTTTTCTATCTATACATGAAAGACAAAGTAGAGATCATTGTTAAAAGCAACTCTAGTTGTGATCTTTAAATGAAGCAAATTCCTTTATATAGTCAAGTGATTATTTCCTTGAAATACACACCAGAAATAATAAATGAGTTATTCAGAAAAAAAATTCTGAATATCGAAGAATGTCTCCTGTCCACAGACTGCTTAGTAATTTTCCTTATTTTGTCTCTTTTAAAAGGTTTCTCTGTTCCTCATATGGGATAGAGTTACACTCCATGAGCTAAAGAAACTTCTGCATATTTATACAGCATTTTTCTTCTTTTTATGTCATGGAAACGAATAGCCAAACCTTGGCTGCTTTCTGTGGGAATACTTTAGAGATGCTGAACCGCAGGGAATCCCCTTCTGTCCTGAAGTTCCTCCCTGCAGAAAATAGGACTGGATTGCTGTGCTCCCAGAGGTCAAAGGCAGAGGACGAAAGATGCTGCTGGCAGTGAGGCAGGCATGGAAAAGGGCATGGCCCGAAGCGGGGTGCAGCATCCCCAGGAACCGGCTCTCAGCTGTGGAGCTGTAACTGAGAAAGCCTGTCCGTGTGTGTTGTACACACAGGCATCAGCACTCCCCAGCACACAGCCTGCAGTGCCCTTTGAAGTTTAGTAAGTGTGCTGAGTTGGCGAGTCCTTGAAATCCAGCAGAAAATTTAGGTCCAGCTTGCCACTGAGCTGGTATAGCCTCACATCCAGCACTTCCAGCCCACCTCTAGCTCTGCTGAAGCATCGGCCACATCCTGGCTGTTTGCATGTGTGTCCGTGTGCTCACAGGTGTGTGCACACAGACCTGTCCTACCCTTAATACTTGTCTCACATGCAAAATAATGTATTATTGTCAAAGAGAACCTTTTTCTATCCAACATTCTTATGAGAGGAAATGATAATGAAATAAGGGTGATATTTTTCTTGTCTTTTGAAATAATTACCTAACCAAAACTTGTGATCAAGGAGAATTTACAGTACTGGTATTCCTCCTACTACTGTGTGGTTAGAAAGAAATTCAGATCATACTCGAAGAGGAAGAAAAAAGTTTCAATTTCAATTTCACCGATCCAGGATTTTGCCCTTAGTTTTAAAATGCCCGCTTAAACTGAGCAAGTTTTATTATTTTGTTATGATTAATTTACTGTAAATTCTTTCACTGTATCTTTAACATAAATGTTGAGTGTATTTTATGCGAATGCACTTTTACTGATACCTCAAATATTCTTAACTTGCCTATCATGCATACCTCAATAATCTTGGAATTGAGAGCTCCTTGTTATCATGTTAGTTCACAGGATCTTCTTATCTCTTTCCTCATTTATGTTGCCCTAGATCTATAATTTTACCACAGGGAAAAATACTGTTAATATAAAATTGATCATACAATATTTTTAGTAGCATCTCATTTTAATCTTACTTGAATATAATTAGTGTAATTTCAAGCAGCAAAGATAACAAGAACAGATTGTCTTCAAAGACAGATTTGTCTGAAGAAATGTTTCCTATGTTCAAGATGGGAATATATTTAAAACATAATTTTTGATAAATGTTTATATTAATTCTATTGTTTGTAATGTTTATACTGATTACATTTATAGTTATATTTCTATTGAGTACAGACCACCTTCATTTACACTATTATCTCAGTCAATTGCAAGCTGATTGAAGCAATGACTCAAAGTAAACATAGGTATGCTGTACTGCAATTTGAAAATTGAAGTCATCTTGTATAGAAAATGGCCTAAACTGTTCAATTTTATTCCTTTATTTATTTAATACTTTAAAGAAATGTATTTTTTAATATAATGTCCTACTTTTTACATGTGGTTTTCAAGCCAATTGGTGATTTTAAAATATTTAATGCACACTTCTATATTTATTGCACATATTGTATTTATAAGAAAAATAGCACATTTTTTCTTGATACGTAATTTTCCTCTGGAGGCTTTCCTGTATTCTTGCACTTTTCCTATCGTGTAGGAGGTCTAAAATGATAACACAAGTAACTAACACAGTTTGTAGTCATTTTTTTCTTCCCTTTTTCTAAAGTACACCATCTTCCTTGAGCAGAAGGGACAGAATGAATTTTGAATTCTCTCTGTGTTCCTGAGAATGCTTTTGCATAGTACTTAAAATTTTGCCCTGAATGCATGAGGTGGAAGGCAACAGCAATCTTCTTTCAAGCAAAATGTTGTGATTTGTCCCTTACCAATCCGTGAGGATCTCGAGCAATTTAATCTAAATAGACTCTGCTATTTTCACACATGAGTGGGTAACAATTGCCTCTGAGGTGCAAATGTGATGAACCATTGACCGTGTCATTCAAAAAGAAAAGAAGCGACAAAAGCCATAATGTATGCAGCGAACATAAGGCTAAATTGTTATCTTCAGATTATAAGTTATTGAACTTTTTTTAATGTAAACTTTACATACACTATGATCTTTTCTGTAAACTGGATAGGTAAAAAGACATAGAGGTAATTATTGAAAACCAATTGCAGTGAAATGCAGAACAAAAGCTATTCCTTTTTATGATGATAATTGAGCAGAGCTCTAGGCTTAGGATAAAATGATTTCAAGCCTCTTTGCATTGTTTTGATTAGGAGGTTGAAAATGTGATGTCTTAATAAAGAGAAATGTACAGCTCTAAAAACATAGCTCCTTTTGTGCATTATCTTAAATATAGGTATATTTTCTTTGTGTCTTTCACATAAACTGCAGTGCTAAGTGCCAAATCCAAAAATTACAGGTCCCATTTCCAGGGGACCTTAATAATTGCCCCAGTTTGGCTTTGTTGTTAACATTCAGCCCAGTGAGCCAGATCATGTACCCTCTGCCGAGCTGATCTTCCTCCAGTGGCACACAAAACAATAGCTGCACCTCTTGACCTTTTTTATTCTGCTCCCACTTCTGCTAAGGCTCGTGAGGTAACTTTGGGCCTCAGAAACATCAAACACAAAATTAGTATTTAGGAGAACAAAGTGGCATCTTCTGTGACTGACTTCCGCGTGCAATCTTAGGCAAAGCATCTGAGACCAAAAAAAAAGTGGAGCCCCTGAGTCGAGTGCTGGGTGAAGGTGGTTCCTCTGTTCCTTAAAGTAATGGAATGTTTCTGGTCACTGACATAAAAAGATATTTCCAGTGAATGATGGCCAAAGTCTCCATCCACATGGTCTCCTACTTCCCTTTTTCCATCTTAGCTGTCATTATTTGCTCAGAAAGAAATCAGAAAATATTATAGAGGTAACTTATTATATTTAATCATCATGATTCAATGTGTATAATTGCTCCAACACGAAAAATTTCTACATTTATAATTATTTTGAAACCTTTTCTGGCAAATATGGATTTTTAACTGATGATGTACTGATGTGAAGAGAGATCAAGTTGGAAATACTTCTGAAGTCAGAAAACGATATACCTTTTGTTTCTGCAGTACTGTTTTGGTTCTTATCTTTCTGGTTGGAATTGGTTGCCTACAGCAATGATTTGGAAATCTGGCTACAGAGATTTCTCTTCCTATAGACTGTCCTTAGGGGATTTTTGAACCAGATCCCATTTCATCCCTGCTTAAAAGCTGCTTGCATGTGAGATGTGGAACACCAGTGTCATACAGCATAGCTCTGCACAGATGTCAGCTGTTGATAACAGCATACTACAAAGCTTTCAGTAGTCACAGTTAAAATAAAGGGTTTTTTCTGCAAGAGATGTGGCCTTCTGCTTATTCAAACACTAGAAGCTCTTTTTTTTTCTCTTTTATTTCGTTTTCCTATGATTTTGTCATTAAGAAATAACATCACTTCTTGAATTGCAACAGTTTTTCTTGTCAGAATGCAAAAGAGGCAATTCCCTCTTCCCATCAAATGTAAGGCATAACATGCAGGAGAAACATTGTGTTTCAAGTAAAAAAAGGAAGGACAGATGGCTAAGCAGCATCCTTCATTCCTCCATGTGACTAGGGGTAAGGAACCTCAGACTTAATGCTATTCAGGAGTATTCAGACAAAAGACATATTAATGAAAATGTTGATTTGTTCAAAATAAAACTTGCATGGAAATACATAGATTTCAGTGACGGCATTTTTCTTTGGAAGCTTTCTTTAGATTTCATTAAAGGTTTTGTTCAAAAATGAGAAAGAGAGAAGAGAACTCTCCAGTTCCTATTTGCCTTATGGTCAGGAAACCCACTAGAGAGAGAAAATCCTGAATTCAAGTCTGTAATGACTAATATGCAGACCTGTAAACCTCATTATTAAAATTTGAATGCCAGAATTACTATTAGTTATGTTTACAATGAATTCACTTTTCAAAGGTCTCATTATAGAGCCACTTATGAAAAGTTGTCAAATTTTAAATATATTCCAATAAATGGGAAAAATATATATTTTCTTGCTTTCTTATTTTGTTTTTCATGACAAGCTATGTTTATTGGGTTTTACCCCAATTCTGAGTCATGAGATTTTCCCAGTATGTCTGTCATCTCATATTGCAGTATTTTATCTTCCATTAAACAAACACAAAGTATAACCTTTATAGTTGCAAAGATAACCTTCAAACAATGAAGTGAATGTATTTGGCTTTATCAGCATTGTCTCATTTGGTCTGAAGCATGAAATCAATGCAAATTTATTTTCATTTATTGCACTGTTGAATATTAATACTAATGCAATCCAATTTTTAGTGTCAAGAACTATTTCTATGCTGATCAAAGCCTTCAGGAGAAAACATGGGAGATCCTGGTGTATGCTCTGTGCCTCCTAGGAGTGCCCTTTGTCTCCGCAGTCTTGGGGAGGTAAAGATTAAGAGGAAAAAAGAAAGTTTTAGAGCCAATAGCCCTTCATATCTATCTTAATAATAACTGAAGATCTGGTCCACTGACATCCATCTAATATTATGAAGGTTCACAAGCACCAAAATTTCACAGACATTAAAATTGTATATCCAAGCATAGAATTAGTACAATTCTGTTTCTTACCTTTACTGATGTGATGGAAATCTAGAGAGAATTTTTCAGACACATTGTAATCTCAAGAAGAGGCATCTTAAATTAATTATACAAATATCTTAAAACTACTTCCGATCTGTCTTCCATGAAATTCTTTAGCAAACCAGGTTAGAGTCATGGTTCTATTTTCACTAGCAAGAAAATGCAATGGCAACCACAATATCTAGAAAAAAGAATCCATTGAGCCTAAAAGAAGTTAGATTTGTCACCTATCTTGCCCAAATGAACTTAACTGCTGAAAGCAATCAAAATAAAAAAATATGCCATGAGACAAGTGTTCCTAGTGATGCTAAAATAAAATGATTAAAAATAACACGGATATAGCGCCATGCTTTTTGGTTTGGGGTTTGGGGTTTTGTGTTCTCTTTTGGTTTTTGGGTTTTTGCATACTACACTAGACTGTAGTTAGAGAAGATATTTTAAGTACTTTATATCTGAGAATTTCAACACTTTGAAAAGACAGCATTCATATTAGACTATTTGATAAATTTATGCCTGATATGATTTACTGGCAGTTCATGATTGAAAAAGAAATCCCAACCAAACAAACTCAATCAGTTTTTCTTAAGAGTTTAACAAAAATTTTGTTCCTTTCTAACATAGTAATAAATTGTACACCTCTTAAAGGTGTGAGGGGCTTGCAGGGGTGAGGTGGTGGTGGTTGTTTGCTGTGGTTTTTTGTGTATGATGAAACTCAAGAGAAAGAAAAAATTACCTCAAGTAAATTTTTTATTTAATCTGAAGCTATATCAAAACAGATTGAAGTTGAAATTTTCCTTTTTTTTGCACTGTAGTATAAAGAATTCTGGAAATGACCACACAATATTTCTACTGTGTGTGAAAGCTGCCCATTAACACTAGGTTGAACAAAATACAAGCAGTTATTTTCATTTAACCTTTTCATTTTCCATTCCATTCTACTCCACTCCACACACCCACCTCTTCTCCCTGCTCCACACACAAAAATAATAATCAGTATGGAACTGATTATTTAAATTCCACTTTATTTAGTTTATTTTTTATTACTTTCTTTATTTTTTTAAATCTGTACAACTGAAATTAAGTCCTGGTATAATAACATGAGATGGTTTGGGGCAGGACAAGGACAGGTGGGAGTGTGGTGGTCAAAACTGCATTAGCTCTACAAACAACTTGCAATATTTCTTAAAATAAACTGCAAATTTTCCTGCAGACTGGGCTATTATTCCCTTTCACAGAACAACTCATGTTTCTATTCTGATGTTGATGAACTTTCATTCTCCTTATTCTATAATAATCACCTTTTTCTATGATATGAAATTACCTTTGCTTATAATATGGCATAAATGGTGTGATTTACCTGACAACATGTAAGAATCAGGGAAATTCACTTACCTTCCATTCTGATTAAAGCAGTAGTCACTGAATTATCCCATCATTTTCCTAAGTAGGTGATGGCCAAATATTTTCAAACAGTTACACAAATTAATACATAAATAACTAAGAAAAATAATAAATATATAAAAATACAAACGATTTTTATTCACTGACTTTGGGATAACTCCATTTGTTTGGATGAAAACTTCAGCTTTTTAAAATCAGAGTTGCTCTACAGATCTGAGTAAAGCATAAAGCAATTCTGATTAATGTCCCTAGGTAAGGTTCTCATCTTTTTTTGTCATGCAAATATTAGCCCTGTTAGCAATGAATCCTTCAAATCTGTGTTTTAATCATATTCTCAATTGAAAAAGTTATTATGGACCTATTCCTTCGATTCTATGCAACCCTGCTAATTTATTTAAAGGTAGAATCTGGCCTAATGCTTCCTGTGACAGGATATCAGGTTGCTTGTCTCCAGAACTATGCCAGCTGGCCTTTTCAGCTCAGTATTCAAGGCTAAAAACCCCAAGTTCCTTGCTAAACTGAAAAAACCTCTATTTTTAATTAATAAAAATAAAACCAAAGAAAACTAAAATAAAATAAAGAAACTATCCCCTCATTAAATGTACGTAAGTAAAACTCTAAAGACATGTTTTACTGAGAAATTATGTCAATATATTCACAATTTGTGGAGCTTTCCAACCAACTTTCTTTCTTAGCCAAAAATGACCAAGTCAGCAAAAAAAGTGTGTGAAGGATTTCTTTCTTATTTAATAACCCATGAACAAAGTAAGTCTTATGAGTGACAATCACATTTTCTATTATCTTTGATGAAACATTTGCAACTAATTTCTGATAAGTATGTTGAATAATTATCCTTTACATGCATTTTTATTAAAAAAGTAAAACAAACAAAAAAAAAAGAATAACCAAAATCACAATAATAACTGCCCCTGCTGCCCACCAGGAGAAATATCAGAACTGTTATCTTCTAAGTATTCTCTCCAAAATACTTAGCAAATAGTTCTAAGAATTTAGATTACAATTACTAAAAAAAAAAAAAATACTCTCATGGCACAGGAAAAAAAACAAAAACAAAACACCAAAAACCACCACCATCACAATCCAACCCAGAGAAATATAAACCTAAAAAATCCCCAAAAACAACAAAAAAAATCCCCAACACCAAAAACCAACACCAAATGATAAAACCAAAACAAACCCAAACCTTGTCTGTCCACAGGAAAAAATGAATCAGGAGCAGGGTGACTAAGGCCTGTTGGTGAGGTCTGGGAACACAGAGCACTTGCACGTTTCTTGGTCATTTCCAGGAATGCTAGGAATGCTTGTAGCCTTAATAATCTGTGTGGTGGTGAAACATTCCCTGGGTGAGTTTAAAGTTGCTTCGCTTGGGACACTGGCTGCTCCTGCTTCCAGACTGTGGAAGAGCAACTGGTACGGGAAAGGCTTTGGGTGATAAAGTTTTAGGAGAAAGGTGTGAAAAATGAGGTGCACCTTCAAGGACTGTAGAATTACTAGGGAAGTAATTGGGTACATGAGCTGTATTTTATAATCATCTGAACCCTAACCGAGGTCAATTCTACCTTTTTAATGTGAAAAAAGATGTACTTGCCTTTACATAGCCTAGCACATTTTCTTGTTAAGTGTCCATGCTACAGATAGCCTTTGTTATGCTTCAGTGAGAAACCTTTACTTTTATATTATTTTTATCATTGTGGGTGCAACAGTGATTTTAATTAACTCAAATGTGAGTTTAGTGGGTAACTACAGTGGGGCTGGAATTCTCCCCATAATTCTGTGTTATGTTGTCCCTAAGCTAAAAAGCCTTCCACACCACACCTGCCTTTCTGCATTTCTTTTGGACAAAAGTAGAAAATGTTAATGCAAAATCATTCCAATTAACAATTCCAATAATTTGGCAGCAACACAAGATCTTGCAAATTCTCTCTCCCCAGTACCAGAAACAGAATTGCACACAGAGAAATCACAGACTGTAGCTTAAGTAGGTGGATTTTCACTGAACATTTCTTTAGATTCTTTTACTGCTTTCCATAACTCTATGAAAATTATGGACAGGCTGATTTCTTGCAAAGCAATCTGTAAGAAAGCTACTTGTAACTATGATAGTTTTAAGGACGTTTCTGGTATGATTGCTGATTTGCTTTCATCTAGAATATAATTTTAAAAGATGATGTTAGCAATAAATGTTTACTATAAATAAAACTGTTTTGAGTTCATTTTTTCTTCTTTTTCTCTTGATAGTACCAATTAGTTCTGTCTTATCATGGCTAGTCAGAACTTTAGCATGGAACTTATTCTTTTTCACTGTATGGGTAAACAATGTATAAAATAATGGCACTCCAGGTTTTGACTGGTATCTCTTGAGCACTACCTAAAGAATAATAATTAACCAATGTAAAAAATCACATCATGGAGAAGACAACTGGCAAACAAGAAGTTGTACTTGTCAGAAATTTGCAATTAAAAAATGGAACACCTACCACACCCACACTCACAATCCTACCATTTTTAGATTGTAATTTAAGAAGTTTATGGATGATTTTACATGACCAAACCAAATTTGTCTCCAATCAGGGCTGGAGCACCCTTCCTATGAAAGTAGACTGAGAAAGTTGGGGTCCTATGATGATAGTCTGAGAGAGCTGGGGTTGTTCAGCTTGGAGAAGAGAAGACTCCATGGAGACCTTAAAGCACCTTCCAGTACTTACAAGGCACCCTTACATGGAAGCTGGAGAAGGATTTTTTATGAGTCATGTAGTTATAGGACAAGGGGTAACAGTTTTAAACTGAAATAGGGTAGGTTTAGATGAGAAAAAAATTCCTCCCTGTGAAAATGGTGAGGCACAGGTATGGGTTGCCCAGAGCAGTCGTGGATGTCTCAGTCCTGAAAATATTTAAGGACAGGTTGGATGAGAGTTTGAGCAAACTGGTCTAGTGGAAGGTGCTCCTGACCATGGCAAGGGGATTGGAACTAAGTGGTCTTTAAGGTCCCTGCCAACCTAAAGCCATTCTATGATTCTATGTGAAAACATAATGTAAGAACAGTGCAAACATGTATTGTACTTCCCAAATGGAAGAGGGAAGACTAAGTGAATTCTTGCTCCTGTGTCAGAGTTATGCTGATGCACGCTGCAGGACCTGAATGCCCAGATGTCAGGACCTAGTGCTGTGACTGTCTTTATTGCCTATGTGTATGTGTGCATTTTCCCCTGAATAAAGACCTGAAGGTGGTGTAAAGAATATGCTCATGTCTGTCCCTACAGAGCATGGGGCTCTGTCTAGATGCCAGTGAGCAAAAGCACACCTTACCTTGCAATTTGGATGCAGTACAGGCACCGTCTAAGCAGGAAATTTAATATCTCTACAATGAACAAATGCTTATTTTGAGATGTCTGTAACAATGAAACCTTTTGTTTGAACTCATCAGTTTGTTTTACATTTTCTCTTGACAAATAGCTACTCCAACAGGAGGAGGAAAGAAAGTCCAGCAAATTTACTAACTTGGTTCTACTTTTCTAAAACTGCTGTTTCCTGTGAGGTATATTTGTACTTGGACCCCAAATATCGAGGACTAAACAACTTACTAATGCTCCTTGAGGAGACTTTGAAGGAATGTTGTTTTGATGGATTCACCCAGTATTTCTTGAAATACCATAAGGGTAACAACATTATATGCTAAAGTCAAAAATATTTCATCTTTTTCAAATTTTGAGAGGTGTTGAATAAAATGAAGGTGGAGTGGGTTTTAGTCAGTAAAGTAAGTTTGATCCGTTTTACACACCCACCTAGCTACATAAGAAAGCAGATTCTTAGTATCCAGAGCAGAACCGAATGTGAAAAAAATCTAGTAAAGTGACACATTTTTGGACAAGATTTGAGGTGTCTTAGTGGTATCCAGATCAACTTTCCAGTGTAGGAAGATAAACTGCAAGTTAAACTTGCAGGCTTAGTGTTGATGATGGACAGTGAATGAACTCCGGCATTGCAGGTCAGTCTCAATGAACACAGCCATATATTTGCAGCAGTGTTATTATCACGTATAAAGTATTGTTTCCACTATGGGTTTGCTGTGCAAAATATTGCATAATAGGAATGTGTACATCCCCTTATTTTGCTGTCAAACTTTTGGTGCTGGTGTTAGGAAGCTGACCTGTCTCTATACCTTGAGAGAACAAGTGAAACAAACGAACTCCTCCAGAGGTGGATTTTACTCCATCTCTTAATTGTCCTGTGCAGGAATTAATTCAGTTTTAGGCAAAGGTAATGAAATCAGCCTCATAACTTAGGCACTCAGATGCCTAAAGAGCCCAAATACCATCTTTTATTTCAATCTTTTCCCATAAAGACATAATTTCTCATTAATATTATGCTATTTTCTGTTAATGCTGTTTGACCAAGCTACCAAAAATCTGTCCTAGAACAAATTGTTCAACAAAAATTTCAAGTAGTGTATAAAGACAGTAAGTACTTACATTTTATACAAGACTCAACATAACTGTTCTTACTTCCCCATGGAAAATTGGTAGGTATTATCACTATAGATAGTGATGATAATTAGTCATGACTATTGAATGTCAATTAAATTGACCAGTTAAATGACCAATGACCAATTAAACCAAATTAAGAACAAAGAAACCCCAAAACACTCCTTTCAAATCAACGTTCTCCTTTTTTTCTTTCAATAAAACTCCTGGAACTGACTGCATTTTGCCACTCAAATTATAATGAAAGAAGAGACAGTAGGAGAAATCAAATGATTTGGTGTTATTATGGCACCTCTGATGAAATGATCAGTAAAGAAGGGACTTCTCAAACTTAATTTAGATACATTCCTTCTCATTCCCTTTTTTCAGATAGCTTCTCTGCCTGGGAAGCAGCAGCGTAACACTGCCACCCACTGCTCCACTTCACACAGGTAAAGCCACGAGGGTAAGGAGCAAAACGTTCATGAGCAATCAAGTCTTTCCAGGTACAGTCTTGACATCTTTATTAACCTCTGAAAGCTCCTCAGGGTAAGCTGGGCAGGCTTTGTTTACTTTGTTTTGAATCAGATGGAGTATGATCTTCATCTGCTGCAGCAAACTGGCTTTGAGCATTACAGTGTCTTGGTGTGTCGGGTTTTGCTTACCCACTCTCAGGTGTCACCGTCATCTCTATGGCTAAACACAGCAGTGCTCTGCTGCAGAGAAACTCTGCCTCTCAGTTATCTTCCAATAACAGGCAATCTCTGACGGGCACCAACCTTATCTAGCATATTTAGACAAGGAAAGCTTCAGCTGTAAGGCTATATAGCATGGCACAACAAGCAACATTTCAGTGAAACTGAAATACTTACTTCTCCAAACTTTTCCTTCTTTCTGAATCATTGCATTTGCATATTTTACATTCATTTGAAGGAAATAAATACTTCTGCTCTTTTTTTTTTATCAAAATGACATTGCTTTCACTTTGCTAAAGCAGAAATCATTAAAATTCTACTCAGAAGCTCATGGAAGTTATTTGGTTTTAGTTATTTTTTAGTTGGAAGAAAGACTAGAACTACTTTAAACTCCAAACAATACACTTTTATTTTTTTTAAATTGTCATGTTTGCATGTGGTTTTAAATCATACGTTCACTTCTGTTTAAAATTGCATTCAGACTTGGAGCTTACAGTCTCAAAAGCCAGCTAGAAATCTTGCTGATTATATTTTTCGTCCAGTTTCCAAAACCCTTCAATCACCACTGGCATTCAAAGTACATGAGGCATAGGACATGAGGTGCTGCAGTGCCAAGATATTAGAAATTGCTGCAAGGTCTTCCCATTTGAGCCAACACCATCATGACAGCTTCTAGACCTTTTGATATTTATAAATAATAAAGAGGAAAATTACTAGTTTTGCTCTCAAATACTCAGCAAATCACTAAGCACTGCTTTCACTCATGTAAAATTAATTCACAGGCTTGGTACCTGGCATTATTTTGCTATAAGAAATTGCATTGTATCTCACATGCATTGAATATGGGACTTAAGGAAAAAAAAATCAATAATAGAAATTAAATATAGCCAGCCTCCCTCAAACAATAAAAATCAATGCTGTGTTATCAGGTACCTAAGAAGCAGGTTTATTTTCAACATTAATCTGGATAGTAGTTTCATGGTAATTGATTTTTTTATACTTAAGCTGTCAAAACCTATAATAAGCAATGATTACTTGTTATTTTCCAAATTCCTAAAAAATTGATTCTATGGCGATTGTGGGTTGGTATTTTTTTCTTTCTCTGTCTTTCTCTGGCACTTAGTTTTGTCACCAAAACAATTACTAATGTTTCTTGTAGTGATGACAAAATTGAAAAATAAATATTCACTAGGCCTTAAATGGAACTGGTTTACAGCTGTAGTAAATTTCTGTTTGTCAGAAAAAATAAGGTAACCATATTTGCACTGTTTTTATTGGTAAACACTGTTGCAACTCTTGTCTATGGCTGAACTAAATGTTGCATTAATCATTAGTATTATATTTTCATTAGCTGGAAACTTGCTTTTTCGATAAAAAAAACCAAACAAACAAGCTAAAATCTCACCTATTTTGACCAGACATTATTCGCCTTGCACGAAAACAAAGCATGTCTACTACCTGTGTTGTAGTACAATATGGGGGTGAGAGAGTGGTATTTTCATTAAATTTTTCTATAGGAATTCTAAAATTCTGGGAAACTTAAAAAACCCATGAAATATTAATTTGGGTTTTTTTTCCTTTTTTAATATATTTAAGGGTGAAGAATGGAAGACAGGGACATCCTGTAAATAACATCATTGCATGGAGTCCAGAAATATAAGAGGTAAATATAAAACTGGATGCAAATTAGCAGTAGGTTATTTCAAATTGAAGACATATCATTCTATTTCAGGTACTAACTTCAGATTTCAGTAGTTTGGTGAAGGGGACAAAAAAAACATAAAAGAAGGACTTCTTTACAAAATCTAAGACTCCTTGGTAAATTTTCCTGATTATTTTATACAAGTCTTATCCCATTATACCATGTGCTTGGAAGAAGAATATCATCTAGAGAGTAATGAACAAATAAAACAATCTTAGCACTCTTTTGGTTTATTCTGACAACCTACGTGTAAAGTTCCTTCCAGTTCCCCAAGACAAATCACAGCAGTAACAGTCGTACTTATCCCAGGCAATTTGTAACGACGCGAGAGGTTTATTAACACAAACTTGCTTTCCATAAATAGCAGTGGCAGCTGGAGCAGCAGCCAAGTTTTGAGCTGGCAAAATTAAAATAACAGAGAGGCATCCACCCGCCCCTTTCATAGATAGCATCAGCGTTGGTAGCACCGTGCACAGCGTCTGGTCACGTTTATCGTGAGAGTGACACTGATGTAGACAACCTAGAAGGTGCTACGGCATTAATATTGATATGGAGTCCTACACCAGAGAAAAAATGGGCAGGTACATAAATTCCTCTGTAAGCATTGTATTTGGTTTGTTATGATCTTTGGGGTGAAGTACTACAGACTAGTTTTTTATTATTGAAGACGTAAAGCAGCAAGACACAGAAGACAGATAAGAGGTTTTTGACTCCATCTCTCTACTCAACTGTGAAAGCACTCTTCAGCAAGTTTAAATCACTTATTGTCCATTCTTGCTTTAAATGCCTCAAGCTTTGTAATTTTCAAGACCTGCCATGCAAAAATATTCCATATTCCAATACCAAACACTATTAAAATTTTATTCACTCCCACTTTTTCTTCAGACAAGCAGCTTAAATCTTTCCTTTTCTTAAATTTCAAAAGTAATTATTCATACTTTTCCTTTTGTACTGATTCCAGACTTATGCTAATAGCAGCTTTTTCCCTGTTTCAGCTGGCACAGAAGAATTTCTATGATGATCTCTCTCATTTAGCTTTGTGAATCAATCTGTATTTTTTAATACATTTTTGATCCCGCCTATTTTAAACATTGTTACATTATCATCTTCCTCTTCAATGTCGCTAAGGTACAGTATTTCTTTTCCTATCACTGTATTTTAAGCCTTTCTATTCCCTGATTGTTTCTGACTACTTTTTTGTTTGTTTCTTTGTTTTTTGTTTTCTTGAATGGTCACAAAAATTCATTACTACCTTTCTGGCAAAAAGATGCCGAAAGACTCAATCAACACTGCAAGCCAAAGATATGATGGAGATTATAAATCTTTGTTAAAAAACAGGCAAATAAACAATGCATTTTGCCACTGACATATGAAAACATAACAATAACCTAGTATTTAAATATTCTTTTTATTAAAAGATCATGGAATAGCCATTAAATATAAACTTTGTCATTTTTTTCTTTTTTTTTGATCCTCTCTAGTGTGCAGGGAATTATATTTTGATAGCACAAGTTAGAAGTCATGGGATTTCTCTTTGAACAGATCACATTTTTCAGTTGAGATGAGAGTGTTTTGCTTTTGACATTATGTCCTCTTGCTGTGCATTCTTCATGTTAGACATTGCTGCCATTATTGCACTATAAGTCAGATGTTTGCCCTGTAGAAAGACCAGTAAGAAATTTTTTTGACGATGACTCACTATACAATATAATAAAATGTACTAGCGGTGCAGGAGGTTATTAATTTCAATGGTTTTAAAATGAAAAGGAAGAAAGAAATCAGAAAATGGGGAAGAACTTCTTAGATGAAAGGCACAGATTGTCACAGTCAGATGTACAGACTTTGCCAGAAACCACAGAAAACCTAAAAGGTCTTGCAGAATATTCTCCATTTATTAGTCAACATTCATCAGCATCCTAAAACTCCGTCTCTCAAAAGACAGGCCTATGGCCTGTATGAGTAAAAAAAACCAAGCCCAAAAAATCAAAAAACCCCCCAACACTTCAGTGGATTCTTCTACATTTTTCATATTTTCACACAGTTACTTGTCACCATGGTATCTTAGGGCCCCATCCGAGCTCCTTTGTGACAGGCCCTTTATACCGGCACACAGCACTAAGAGCCAGGCCATGTTCTGAATAAAACTCAAAATGAAGACGTGTTGCAATGTCACCTTTTAACAGTATTGCACCAACCATGGATAATATAAGCTGTAATATTCAGTTCATCTGAAGGATTAGAACATGGAAGTAAAAGTGTTTCACGGCTTAAGAGCAGTGAAACCTCCATAAAGATCCAGCATCACCTCATTTGATTTGACCTCACATTGCTTAAAAGAGTAGAAGCTCTTAGTATGAACAGGTAGTACTTTCACAATACAGGGGAATCACTTATCAGATATACTGAACATTTCTTTAAATACTTGCAAGTCTGAAAGGTTAAGTGACAAGGTTAAGTGTCTAGTGTTGCACTCTTTCTGTTCCTAGTATGCTCTGAGGCTTTCCTTAATGATGGGATTAAATATGGTTTCCAGCTACAAACAGTTGCTTGTTGTTCCCTGTAGGTTAGTCTCTATATTTTGTGCTTATCACAAACAAAGAGGAAATAACTTTCTCAGTCTCTGAGAGTCTCTTAAAATGCACACACTTTGGGGAAATCATATTTTCTTGAAGGGAATGAGGCATGACCAATCACACAAAACGTGAGAAAATCCCTTGATAGGTGACCTTTGCCATGTGTAAAAGAAGCTGTTCAGTGGCTGAGGTTTCATGGATTTCATGCATGAAAATCAGATTTTCTGGCCACCAGTGCTGTTCAGTAAATAAATAATCCATCATTGTGTCAAACAGTAGAAACACGAAGATACTGGCATTGCTAACTGAATAGGGGTTTTTAGTTAGCAACTTATGCAAACCCTACATTTTGTCTTCAGGAGCTGTACATGTCTTTCTTGCAGAGTTTAGTTTTCATTACTTGAACTTAGGTTATTCATGTTTAGGATAAGTGTGCAGGAAGTCTGTGGTAGGGACTATATCCCCGTTCGACTGTATATAACCAGATGCACATATAGAAAAAAGAATAACAAATAATGCTATCATACAATACTCTCTGGGAATGCTTTTTGGAGCCTTTCACAGGGGAAGAAATCCTCCTGCATTGTACTGTTTTGTAATAATGATAGATACTTTTCTGAGGTATGCTAAAGCACAGAGAACCACATCCTCAACACAAAGCCATTTAGCTAGATTTTACCTCAGCGTGTGAAGTCGATTTACATGAACCAGTAAAATATCCTTTTCTCATCCCTATTTCATAATTACTGAACAAACTTTTATTTATTAATCACAATTTTTTCTCCCTTATATGTCAAAGAAAATCTTCTACATTAGGTCTAGCAAAAGTTGCAGTTTTCTTATTTCTTTTCCCTTTTTTCCTTTTTGTTCCTTTTTTTTTTAAATCTGAATATTCTCTTTCATAACAAAACTGTGAGAAAAAAGGTATTTATTATGAAGTGACTGCACAAATGAACTTTAGGAGTCAATAATAACTCATTGCATAGTTTTCTCTTTCTTGTCCTTATGAAATTATCTATATTAGTTTTAATTTAAAATATTTAATCTCTTGATAGATTTGATCTAGTATCTAGAATTCAAATTCTTTAGGGTTTTTTGCACAGTTTTAATTGTCACTCCTATAAAACCAAGAAATGTTCATTATTACAGGGCAAAATTCTTAACTCCTTAGAGCTCATTAGTGCAATAAACAGCTCACTTTTCCCATTCACCTTGTGGTTTCTCTGGACAAAGAGCTGTCATGATTTCTCCAATCCACCACATAACTGATCCTTGCTGCTGATATGAAATAAATAAATAAATAAATAAATAAATAAATAAATAAATAAATAAATTTTTCTCATGACATGATAATTTTCCTTTGCTGCTTGTGTGCTTTAGGTCTTGGGAACAAGACTTATTTATCCTGTTTGCAGCTCCTTACTATCTATCAAAAACTACTGCAGGTGGGTTACTGTGCACATTTATTTTAATATGTTGCAGCTGGACTCAGTATGCCTTATCAAGAATAACAGATGTGATCTACAGTCCCATTAAAATGCATTACTAATATAAATCAATGTAATTAGATGTAAAAAATAAGCTAAAATAATACTTTTGTGTATTTTTGTTGTACTTTTCTTGGAGTAAATAATTTTTTTTTTCAGAGTTACAAAATTTCGTGCATCTTCTTGAAAATTCACATTACTTTAGCACTTCAATATGTAAAGATTTATTAGGTTTCTCCTCAGTAAGCATCAGACTGACTAGAAATTTATTGTTGTCTTTCATCTCTGGATCAAGTTAAATTATTTTGACATAGGAAAAGTTGGTTAATTTGTTTTCATACTCTTATATATCAAATTTTAAAATGTCCTAACCATTCAAATATTTATTGTCACAGTTTTTCTTTTTTATGACTTACTTATACTGAAAGATTGCATCAGGACAAATATTAGAATCAGTTTGTGCGTTTGAGCATGTACAAACAAAAACCCTCAATGTTTTATTGAGATTTGCCCATCCTGGTGTGAAGATCAAGACAAAAGTTTTTCTGATACTGTCGGTATATATGTTTGCAGAGGGGATAATAACTCAGACTTCTCCCTGCCTACTTTTTCCCAGTTCTGTCCTCTGAGAGTTCTGGTAGACTTCTACAGTTGCAGAAGTGAGTGACAGATTTCACAGAGATGACTCAGCATTCCCTAGGCATTTCTCCAGTTTTGAAGGAAACAACTCATACGCTTTTTCTTCCTTTTGTAATAAAATTCTGAAAAGTATTTCATTATTATTTGATGGCTTGTTGAGGAAGCTGCTTGATTTTTATTGTGACTGAAAGTAGCAGTGGGCTTACGTTGTATGAATGTAAACAGCATGACTTTTGTAATGGGAATAAAGAATGCAAGAGAGTAAAATGAAACAAACAATGAGAACTTGCTCCATGGCAGGATCTAGACTTCAAAAGTTGTCACTGCCGCAGTGTCATGCTAATAGAATATAATAAGGCAACACTTGAAAACTATTTTTCTGATATTTCATCTATTAGTAGATTTCTAAGACTTTCTCCATTGACAGGTGTATTGACTCTTTTATTTATCAGGCAGTAGAATGAAACCTCAGCCTGTTTACTACAGAAGATGAAATATATAATCATTTCTTACAAAGCAGCCATAGTTCCCCAAGCTTCTCTCTGTACATGAATATAGTTATTTATTTATTTCATTATTTGTGACATAAAAAGATTTTTGAGTGATTCTATAAGTGTAAACTTGGTGTGGGATTAATTTGAATTAAGTTTAGATATCTAAAAGTCTGGTAATGATAGGTCAGTCATGCTAGACCATCCTTATAAAAACAGTGGAGAAAAACAGTGGAGAAAAACAGACCTAAAGGAAAAAGGGCATCTCTCCTATTTTAGACAGCTATTTGTAGCATGAGGATAATTGCCTCCTAGTTGTGCCAAATCTGTTGATTGGAAACAGAAGCCAAGTTGACTGGTTTAGACTCTGATAGTTAATTTTACATATATAGATTGTCTGAGATGAATCCTATCAAAACTTTAAAGGTCTGAGTGATTTTAAATGTCCATTCATCATGTACATGCAACCGAGCTGACATTGCAATTTGAACCTTAATTTTATCTTTCTGTTTAAAGATGCCTGCATTCAGAGTACAGTCATCCTACATTGCTTTAATAACCCAGGGAAATACATACATCCTCAAAGGAGTAAATAATGTATTCTTAATGTGGACCAACCCTTTCTTTGGAGACATCTTTCTCACTAGCAGCCATGAAAAAGACAGCTAGAACAATTAAACTTAATTTAGTTTACAATGCACACTGAAGTTGAGAGAAATGAATTCTGGCTACATACACTGGACCCGAGCTTTAGCCAAACATGAGGGTGAAGAGAAACCAGCTGCTTACATCCACTCCAGAGTCCCTTCTTTACCTAGCAGTGTCAGCAAAGTTCCTATCACCATTTCACTGGCAACAGTGAGGCATCCACCTTGCCCCGACACTTGCCGCTCCTCTCATCAAATAGACTGGGTTCACACTGTGCTCTGTAAATTCACTGGAACTCCGTGTGAGTTCATGATGCCTGTGTCTGCCACTCCTTTGCACACCCTCCAAAGGCCTGGAAGCTTTTGGAGATGCAAATTCATTGTTGCACATCCTCTGTCTCCTGCCAAGTCTTCACTCAGCAGCAGTGGAGAAGGCGGTGGTAGATAGGCCAGAGGAGATGGGTGTTGAGAGGCTGCTGCTGACAGAACCCATCTTGCCCTGAGCATTGCTGTTCTTCCTTCCCCTTTCCTTCATCTCCTCCAGATCAGAGTGGCTAACTAGTATCTCCCCATTTCTAGCAGAAAGATTCAATCCCACGCTTCCCACTTACTTCCTCTGCAGGTCTAAAGACAGCCAACTGTTGTTGCTTTCAATTGCTGGTGTTTATTTTGTTTTAAAAAAAAGAGGTTCTTAATCTGATTTTAAAAAGTTAATATATATTTTTATTAAGCCACATATTTGTGAACAAAATAAGACATCAACTTTTAATTTCATTTCATTTCTAACAGAATATGTTCATTTTTTGTTGTTAAAAATTAAAAAAACCTCTTTTTTTCTCTATCCTATGATTGTGTTGAAAATTATTCATATGGAAAACAGGACAAAAAACTAAAAGGAAAGGAATTTAATTGCTTGCTTTTATTACATATACTTCAAACAATTAACTTGAATTTTCCAGTCAAATTTCCTCCTATCTCCATCTTGCACAAAAAATCCCCCACACTGTTCTTATGGAAGTACTTACAAATGAAAAAGAAAATTTGTGAATATCAGTTGCTGAATGGATAAAATGTTAAAAGAAAAGAAACCTCCTCCTCTTGTAAGCATTGAGTAACCGTCCTTCACAAGGAACAGTTTACAAGACGTCTTTCTCCATTTTTGATAGTTTCAACTTTGAATCCAGCAATGAGTATAGTACTAATTTTGAGATTCACATTCAAGCTTTTGAAAATTTTAATTTTAAATTAGAAAAGCATACCCTTCCTTATAGCAATGGTAGGATATAGTGCATTCAAATTATACATTTATTTTGGCTATTCTGGTCAAATTATACTTACAGATAAATTAGTGGTATTTTACTTCTGTGTGGGTTGACTTGATAGAAACACATGAGAACAAGGCTTTTGATATAAAACTTTGTAAGATGTCTTGCCTTAATCAAATAGAACCAGATACTGATGAGGGAGCAAAAGTAAAGCACTGATGAGGTTTTAATATCATTTTCAATGAAGATTATGAATTTCAAGATTCAAATTCTGATTATGTTTTATGCAGAAATTCGATTTGGTTATCTCTGTAATAGATAAAGCAGTCAGTAAAACTATACAATCTGCAAAAATCATACAATATTCTGAGTTGGGAGGGATCCACCAGGATCATTGAGTCCAACTCCTGACCCTGCAGAGCACCATCCCCAAGAGTCATACCAGGTACCTATGAGTGTTGTCTAAACAACTCCCGATCTTGGACCGGCTTGCTACTGTGACCACTTCCCTCTTGAGCCTGTTCCAGTGCTCAGCCACCCTCTAGGTAAAAAACCTTTTTCCTGATAAACCAACCTAAACCTCCTCCAACTCAAGTTCACCCTGTTTCCTCAGGTCCTGTCACTGGTCTCAAGAGTGAAGAGATCAGTGCCTGCCCCTCCTCTTCCCCTTGTGAGGATGTTGAAACCCACCATGAGGTTTTCCCCCAGTGTCCTCTTCTCCAGGCTGAATAGACCAAGTGACCTCAGCCACTCCTCAAAAAGCTTCCCTTCAAGTCCCTTCATCATCTTCGTTGCCCTCCTTTGGATGCTCTCTAAAAGCCTGATGTCTTTTTTATGTTGTTGTGTCCAAAACTGCCCCCAGCACTTGAGGTGAGGCTGCCCCAGTGCAGAGCAGAGCAGAGCAGGACAATCCCCTCCCTTCCCCAGCTGGTGATGCTGTCCCTGATGCACCCCAGGATTTGGCTGGCTGCTTTGCAATGACACCAAGATCTTTGGGGATTTTTGGATGACTCCCACAAGGCCCCATAGATTTATAAGGATCCCGCTGGAGCCACAGGTCCCACAGAAGCTCAGGGTTGACTGGAAGTTGATCATTCTCAGAGTCATGGTTCTCCAGCTCAGGGCACTGAGACTCCCTCAGTCTGTCATCTGTGTTGAAGACAGAGGTAAAGAATGCATTAAACACCTCTGCCTCGTCCATGTTACCATGTCAGGTGATTTTTACACTGTCTTTTCCCATTTAAATATTTGAAAAATTCTTTTTATTGTCCCCCACATTACTGGCCAACTTAATCTCCAATTGATCTTTGGTTGTATGAATTTTCTCCCTACAAAATCATTATGCTAAGCAATTCTACAACATAAAATATTCTCTTCCTTAAACATATTTTGCGTGGATCCAGCTTTGGACAAATGAAAGTTCATTTGAAGGACATTGTAACATTAATCTAAGATGTTAAGGAAAGAGAGAAGTAAAAAAGAATTAATAGAGATATTCTTATATATTTAATCAGCGTCCAGCAGTATAGCTGGAATGTTGCCAAGATATGGCATTTTGGGAACATTTGTACCACAACTGAAATATAATCCAAGTAAATAAACATTTGCCTTCCAAGAATGTTAGGAGATGAACAATTAGTCACATAAGTGCAGTTAGACCCACAGGTTCAATTTGGAGAGTCTGCACAGCCATACTCCACTAATAAACCCCTCATCTAAAGGAGAACTTCAGGAATTTCCTGAAGTTTCACTGCATGGGACTTATGAGAAATGCTTTGATGAAGTCTGTTTGGGGAGGGAATCCTCTTTGTAAGCAACTGGGTAAAAGAGCCTGAGATATCCTAAAGAGTTTTAGAGGCTCTATGTTCAAAATTAAGTTCAATCATGAAGGCAATGCAGCCTCAATATGTCTTGTTGTATCCTGAGAGCAAGTCTGCCCTTCTTCAGTCCTCCTTTTTAGATCTAGGAAGATGTGTCAATCTTGCATTTCCATTCATTTAGACTGTCTGATATCAGCATTTGTTTATTTTAACTTCTCTAATTCCTCTGGCCAGACAGCTGAGAAAGCATATTCTATGTTCCTCCTCCTCACAAAAGCCATTGACTTACTTTGAAATCTTAATCAACAGCTGAAACCTTACGTTTCAGGAAAAAAGGAAGATCTTTGAGTAAATACAGACATATTTTCTTGAAGGGTCCTTGTCACTGATATCAGAAATATGAAACTAAATCTTGCTTACCCCTGTCAGCCTTCAGCAGTGGAGCACTGAGCCCTGTCTATTCCAATGGGTAGATATGGAAGTAGCAAATCTGGAGCAGTTCTGTTCTTCTGAGACAAGTAGGCATACCACTCCTCTGAGTAAAAAACTATCTGAATGGGCAGGCCCAAAGTGTGGTGGTGAATGGAGCTAAATCAGTGCCATGGAACATTTTTATATACAGGTGTTATATGACCCGCTCATGAAGGTGAGATTAACTGAGGTTCTTGTTAATAGGGACATTGATGTGGACTAGAGTGAAAAGACACTGAATGGCCAGTGTTTACACACACACACAAACATGTATTTGTATATATACATATGTCTGGTTTGTTTTAGAACGATCTAGTTGCAGTAAAAAGGAGGCATGTAGTCATTTTTAGTTATTATCTATAGAAATATAACAATATAAAAGTTTAAAGATCTCACTTAAGAAAATATATATGGAAAAGAAAGAAAGAGAAAGGGTAGGAGTAGATAGTGGTGAGGAAGAGACACAGTAATAAGACTTGATTGTTGCAATTTACATTTCCATTGGTTATTGAAGACTTGATCTGTAGGGTGTTGAGAATGGGTTAATATACATTCAGGTTCAGGTGGGAATGCCCAGGTGCCTCCCCTTGGGGGGAAGTTTTATACTGTCTGTTGCAGCACTGTGGCTCATGTACAGCCATCTGGTGGAAGGCCCCAGAAATGTGTCTGAGGGCACTTCAGGGGTCTTTTACGGTTTATGAAATCTTCTGAGACATGACAGCTGCTTCTCATGTAGCTGAGCCAGTTATGCCCCATCAGAAGGGGTGAATACCTTCAGGCCTAGGTGTGAATGTTCTGACACCTTCCCTGGAGGGGAATTTTACCCTTGACCCAATTATTTAAGGGAGGACAGTGTCATGATGAAAAGCATTAACCCACCTCTTCAGGACCTGTTTTTTATCAGCCTTCTTCTCGATTTGGCTCAAAATCCAGCTCGATGCTAAACAAAAGTCAGTTTGTCCTGGTCATCCTCCCATGGTAGATTCACACTCCCTCTGCACCTGGGCGGTTCTTATGCAGATCAGAGGTTTTGCCTCCACAGGCCAAAAACTCTCCTCCCTCTCTTCTGTTGTGGAGTGCAAAAAAACCACCCTGGTTTAGCAAAACACTCTGCTTCTTTTGCAAATGGCCAATTCTTTGAGTTTTTAACCCTTAACACTTCTGTCTCTCCCCATGGGTTTACTTTGAACTGTAATTTTAGTTTGTAAACAGACACAGCCAAAGAATCTTCACTTTCATTGTTTAAATAATGGAAGCTGCTGGGGTTTTTTTGAGAATGGAAAATTTCAATGTACTTTGGCTGACTTATTTTAAAGAAAAGATGAGTAGTTTCAATTTCAGTATTCCGCCAGCTCAGGATTCACTATAAACACTAAACATTAAAACTGAAATGATAGTAGGGTGCAGAAGAAAATATTTGAAATTAGTGAATATAAAGCATGGATAAAAACATTTTTGTGCATCATTTCACAAATATAACTTATAATATCAAAGTGATTTCTGAGATCATAGTAGGTGTCCAATCCCCAAAATTTAATTTCTGGTATCTTCTAATATATAGGTCACAGTGCCGAACCACAAAAATGTACCAAGGGATTTTCAAGCCTACATTTGTTTTAGTACAGAAAATCTCTGAATGCCCACAGGCCACACTATACCCTTATATTTTCAGACTGAGGTAGTTCTGAAGGAAAATTTCTCTATTGCAAGGTGAAAATTTCCTTTGGTAGAGTGCTCCCCAGCTATTTTTAAAGTACTGAGGAAGTTGTAACATTACATCAGGACGTGATGACAGGTGACGATATTCTGTTTGTGCTGTGCTGTATGCTGCTCTTACGTCCTGGAAAGTGCACAAAAGTGCATAAAGTTATGCACGTAATAGGTGCAGAACTGATATTTGTATAAGTAGAGTTTTCAGCTGTTCTCATTGCAAAAGGTGCTTTAAATCTAACTGACAGAAGTACCAACACATTCTTCCATGACAGCCATCAAGTCACAAGATAGTCTTTAAAAAGTGGTGACTCAAATCCAACAACTTCCATAACAGATAAGAAAGAAGTCAGTTCTTAATGTAGGAGGGATTTCAGTGAAGAGGTTAGAGTTTTTGTTACCTTTATGTTTTCCCAAGGTCTTGTGAGATTTAGTAGTGCACCAAACCAAGAAAACAATTCTACAATCAAAAAAGTTACAAAACACACAGCTCCGTTACTCCTGAGATTAAAGGACAGTGGAGGGATAGATCGGGAGAAAATGCTTTGAAATTAAGCCAATGTCATGTCATTGAAAACTGACTGAAAAAAGATTCATGTTTTATTTTTCATTTTTTTGGACTGCAATGATGTACAAAGCTTCAAATGCCCACACATCTACTAAGCCAGACCATTTAAAGAATCTAAATAAGCTTGCATGGTTTTAAGCTCTCTGACTTAGAATATGAGCTTTGAAGTCATGCCAAAAACCAACTGCAGCAGAGCTGCTTTAGAACTGAATTCCTGACACTGGAATTGGTGTTGGGTGTGTGGCATGCCTAATGATAATCTTGACCACGTTTGTTGAAGACAGCCATCGCACATGGTGCCTCTGAGTCAATAATTCTCCTAAGATAAGATTTGGAGCTTTTTTAGTTTTAACAGATTGGTGTTTTGGACACTGTCCATTTTGCAAAGCCAGCTTACCCAATCATACGACATTTTTCCATAGGACAGGAAGATTTCTTGAACATTCCTTTAGTTAATTCCTGGTGAAAAGTTTTTGCAGGAGCATAAGAAAAAAATTAAAAGTGAAAATGCCTCACATATAGGCTATAAGCACAATTAATTGTATTCTCAAAATTCTTGCATTTCTAAATTTATTAGAGCTTCAGTGTTTTATAAATATTAAGCTTTTCTATAAATATCAATAAAAACTGTTCACTTCATAAAAGAAATAAAATTTCATGCTACTTCATCTATGTAGAATCACATAGTCAACATGCCATAATTTTTTTGTTCTCTGTGCTGCAGTGAAGAGCATATGCTTCTGCTACTGAAAGCTTTGTGAGGAACACAGTATGTCAGAGGTAAAAGGAAAATCATACACAAGTAGATTAAGCTTTTTTCTAAAACACGTTTACATGTGTCACTGTCTTTCTAACGAAAAGTCTCCTATCCTGAGCTCAGAAAGGTAAACAACAGCATTTTCGTTGAATTTAATGGAGCAGAATCAAGTTGTTCTAGTTCCCCAGGAAAAAAAAAAAATACTTCTTTCACTCAAACATTAGTCACTATGAAAGAACAGATAATTTACTTGAAATATGGAACTTTTGAAATGCATTCTTCATCCTGGCTAGATGATTTCATTTAACTTTTATGACATGATTAGTCATCCTATCGTGATGCAGCACAATGTAACTGAGCACATCAGGCATTTTAGATAAGAGTTGCCTTGCAGATAGAGATGTTTGCAATGGTTTCAAAGCACACTCTGTCTTGAACCTGGGTGTAGATTACACAAAGAAGACAAATATCAAAAAATGGTATATGTATTCTAGGCATTTTGAACCCTACATGGGAATTTTTCCCGTACCTCAAATGATATTCCAGCCCTACATTTAGAAAGTATAGAGAGGAGAAAATCCACAATTTAAACACTGAATCTGTCACCAAAACTCATTTTTCAAAAGCTTTGGCCATTATATTTCTAAATTTCCATATTTCTATGAGAATTTTTTATTGGAATTTATTTACCACTGATTTATACATTGTGAATTTACTACTGCTTGTATGAAGACTGAAAAATATGGTATATGCAATAAACAAATTTTGCAAAAAATTATTAATCACATAGAATTTTAGCCACAAAATACCTCAGAAAAACCTGAAATGTAAATTTCAATTTAAGAGGAGCAAACTAGACACATAAATAAAAAATTACTTGATACCCAGAAGCCAGGTTATATTCTGTTCTTTCCACATAACCATAACAACCACTGTCTAAATTTGACAGTGATTTTCTGAAGCAAATGCAGAAGTGCTGTGTTACTACAACTTAGAATATGTGTTGGGTAAAAAATATGCTGAGAATTATAAGATTGTCCTTAAATAATAATTGTCACATTTTTTGAAAAAACTATTTAACATTTGTGAAATTATTTTTTTATAACTACCCTCTCTAAAACATGTTGGTTTTATTTTGTTTTAATGTTCTAAAATTTGCTGATAGAATATGTTGCATTATTTAATTAAAACATTTAGGTTTTAACTTCTCACACTTTCCTGAATTAACTCTCATAGAGAATGTCAGACACATTAGAATATTAGGCAAAAAACCCCAAAACCTGAAAATATACAAAACTAAATATTTTTATGTATGGTACTCAACATATTAAATAACTTCTCCGTTTTGCTAAATCAGTGTCATTTGTGTCATGGATTACATCAATATTTTTGTGTATGTCTATGTTCCCAAGAGCAAAATAGTCTGAAATCCAGAAAAGAAGATTTTCAATAATTTCCTGAAAAGAAACCCCAGAACCTATAGAAAAATAATGGTTATGAAATGTATATACATTTTCTGTTTATAAAAGATGTCAAAAATTTAAGTCTTAAATTATTCAGCTATACCGTTTGTTCTGGGTTTAGTCCATTTCATAGTCTTTATGGTATATTGTAGCAAAATATTTATGTGACTTAATTAAGAATGATTCTGTTTTCATCTTAAGGAAGGAAGGAAGCGGCATTATATTTATAGAATCATAGAATCACTTGGGTTGGGTTGGCAGGGAACTTTAAGATCAACTGCTGCTCCAAGCAGCCTGCCATGGGCAGGAACACCTTCCACTAGACCAGGCTGTTCAAAGCCACATCCAGACTGGCCTTGAACTCCTCCAGGGATGGGGCATCCACAACTTCTCTGGGCAACCTGTTCCAGAGTCTCACCACCCTCAAAGAATTTCTTCCCAACATCTAACCTACACATGCCCTCTTTCAGCTTGAAGCCATTCCCTCTTGTCCTGTCACTACATACCCTTGGGAATAGTCTCTCTCCATCTTTCTTGTAAGGCTCCCTTCAGGTACTGATAAGCTGCAATTTGGTCACCTTAAATCCTCCTCTTCAGGCTGAACAATCCAAATTATCTCAGCCTTTCCTCATAGGAGAGTTGCTCCATCTCTCTAATAATCTTGGTGTTTCTCCTCTGGCCTCACTCCAACATGTTGATGCCCTGCCTTGTGCTAGGGACCCCAGAGTTGGACACAGCAATCCAGGTGGGGTCACACAGAAGTAGCGTAGAGGGGCAGAATCCCCTCCCCGGCCCTGCTGCCCACACGGCTTTGGATGCAGCCCAGGACACGTTTGGCTCTCTGGGCTGTGAGTGCACATGGCTGGGTCATGTCCAGCCTCTCACTCACCAGCACCCCCAAGTCCTTCTCAGCAGAACTACTCTCCCTCTGTTCATCCCCCAGCCTGTCCTAATATCGGGGATTGCCCTGACCCCTGTGCAGCACCCTGCACTTGGTCTTGTTAAACCTCATGAGATTCACATGGGCCCACTCCTTGAGCTTGCTCAGGTCCCTCTGGATGGCATCCTGTCCTTCAGGTGTGTCAACCACACCACTTGGCTTGATATCGTCTACATTTACAAAGAGGATTTTTTCTGTAATTATAAATCTTACCCTTTATATTTATATTGTAACAGGTATTCTAAGGATGATCTTGGTTTAGTTTTAAATTGTTTTGTATTCTTCCTTGACATGGCATTCTATCTGCATGAGCAAATTCATATTTTCAAACAACATATTGTTTCATGGAGTTGTAGTAGTGTTTTAAGTACAATGATGGCCGAAGGATATAGGTTGAACAAATGAAAGGAAAGAGACAGTTTATGTGTTAAAAGTATGTCTTGAACTGATATGTCACTGATGAAGTCATGGGAAGTAAATATAATTCTATAAAAACACGAGTTGTATGTAACTCATGAGTAGGGAAGTAGTCTCTTCTTAAGCTAATGAAGACTTCCTTTTCACTCTCATTCAGCTGTAGTTTTTCTTTTAGCTATTAGATTGCAGTACAAAGAGAAGTTTTAACACTAGGAAAAAAAGTATATAAAGAAAACAATTATCATGGAATTTTGGTAATATAAAAACTGAAAATAAGGAGGACTTTCTTTTTTTTAATGCTAATTCTTTGGAAGTGTAACAACATTAGTCTCAGAACATTACTTGTGTGCTGAAAATCCTGTCTCTGCTGAAGTCATAACTCCCACTGACTTCACTGCGATGAAGAGACCATGGCTGATCTATACCAGTGTGAGATGAAAATCAGGCTTCAAGATATTGTCTGAAATTTGACAAACCAAAACCAAACAGCTTCACTCAGGCCTAGCTACAAACAGATGTGTTCATTCTTCTGAGTCGTACATGGAAAGACCAAATGTCAGCTGTTTTGTATGTTGCCATTTGGACAGGCTAGCATACAGGGTGTCAGAACTTCAATTTCAGAGTGGAACAAGTGCATTGAGAAAGCAACCAGCTTCTTTCTTCATGAGAAAAATACAATGAATTCATGTAATCTTCCTACATGCACCATAGACAAAATGACAGTCAAATTAAAAGTTACCATAGATAAGAAATGAGCATCCGCTACCTCTACTTGTGTAGAATGACTCTGTAGAACTCAGTCTCTTCCTTTGGCTGGGGACTTAACACCATGAAATAGGTGGAGAAATGACTTTTTCGTTGGCTGCAGAAAAAGAGCAATGCCTTATTTGTTCTCAAATTTCCTTGACTTGACAAGACAAATTTTCCATCAGGACACAATCATTTTGCACTGAAATGTGGAACTGAAATTTTTGCTAAATATTAGTGTGTATGTTACATTGTGAGTAAGCACAATTGCTTGCTTGCACATATGCATGTGCATGCATATATAGATAGATATATATATATATACACTGTGACAAATTCAAGGAAAGTTTGTTGAGAGACAAAGTATTTGTACAGAAGCTATTTCTGTTTATTTCTGTTTGGTTTATTTTTTAAAATCTTGTGACAGATTATTTTTCTTCCATACATAATTTCACCTTCAGTTCGTACGGTGGTATTTGTTTTCCTTTCATTCTAATTCTGTAGAGGACATTATTTCAGCATTCGAGCTTTAAAGCTTGAAATATTTGCCTTTCTGGGGCCACAACTTTGCATTCTCAAACATCTACCCAAACTCCAACAAAAACCCAATGCTAAAACTTAGTTTTCTGAGATTAGTCCTTGGGGTATAGAAATTATCTTTATGCTCACAGTAAGATGATGCCCTGCTTTCTATACGCTACAGCAATATGAATAAAACTCAATGATTTATCTGAGAAAAGAACTTTGGGCATTTTTGAAAGGGTGAAAGTAAATGTACAGTATATATAAATGTAAATAAAACCTCTTTTTTTTTGTCTGAGAGTGCTATAATTTTTTTCAATGATTTGGAGTTGAAATTACTGTAAAAAACCAAGATATATATTTGGCCAATAGTTAAGGTGTTATATCAGAAAGAACACATGTATCTCTACAAAAGCATGGATCTCAAAGTAGATGTTCAACAACAAAATAAACACTCACAAAAAATTCTCCAAATTACTTTCATGATTTTGGGGCCTGTTGTTATTACTTTCAATGATAACATAGTAATTGGAGCAAAATGGAGAATAAGCCCCATGTTTTCCCCCCTTAAACTTTCAGCTAGATTGGTTGAATCTTTTTCTTCTTAATACTTTCTAAAGGTTTTGAAATGGCTGAAAGCAAGTCAGACAGCAAGTACTAACCTTTACCTTCCCAAAAGTACAGTCCTATGAGAAGTTTTGTTTGGGACCCAAGAGCTAAGCATACTAGAAATTATTTCCATTCCTGCATTATTAGTAAAAACCATAGATGTGCAGACACACAAAAGATTTCTATCAAAGTCAACAAAAAGTAGCTAATCTGCTTTCAAGTTTTGAGCTAAATTCCCTTGAGATGTTGTAGCTCTAGAAAAGATTGTTGTTTTTCAGGTTTTTAAGTATGTTTAAAACTAGAAAAAAATAAAAAAGAAATATATATATCATAGACTGCAAAAATTGGAGCACTTTTCAGTTGTCTTTTAAAGTGCTTGTTTAATTGATTTTTTTGTTGTTGTTGCAAATGGAGATTTCTCTCTCAAAAACAGCTGCTGTGGATTTTTTTTGTAGTCTGGTAAGCATCAACGCTCCAAATGAGCCTGAGTCTCAGGAGAAGGAAGCAGGGAATCAGAAAAAGCATTGTGCCTCTTTTGTCATTATTCTGTTAGCAGCCTTGAGTTAATGTATGCCTGCTTCTCAGGCAAACAAAAAGCTCGACAACTTCTCCTTCTTTGAAATGATATTACACCACTGGCTTAATTTTGTAAAATCAGTCTGCTCAGCTGTGAAAACAGACATGATTTTTCTGTTGTGTGATATATGCAATAAGTTATCATCATACGCCCAGTACTTGGATGATGGGATTTTAAATGCCAGGAAATAAATGAAAATATCAACAGTTTGGCAATATGAAGATTTCTGTTTAATGTGAACGTGACTTTCTGAGAGTCTCTTTGTGAGTTTCTCCCTGAAACCTAGTCAGCGAAGATTAATTTTAAATTGAAAAATGACAGTAGATGTAAGTTGGCCTGTGTGTGGTGCATTTCTTTGAAGAAGAACCAGAAAATTGTGAATGTCTTGTTATGGGTACTCTGAGAGGGGTTCTTGAGGCGAGATTAAATCTCTTTCATATTTTAATTTATAAGAGTAATAAACAACATGAAATTCAGAGTGGTTTAAATTTGTGAGATATTTACCAATGTTTAAGGAGATATTTAATAAAATGTTGTCCTGTTTTCCCTCCTTAACATTCACACATACATACATTCCCATTCACTCACTCTTAAAATAAACAGTTTTATATTTAAGATGTTATTTCAAGAACAGAGAATACCCTGTTCTTCTCTTTCATAATTAAATTGATCTTATCCCAGAGTTTCTGCTTTAATTCAATTCCTCCTCATTTGCAGGGCCATCTCCTGATGCCCCAACTTAAGACACCATGTCTGTGAAAAGCATTTTTTTAATATAAAAATATACATGTAGATAATACTCCAGTTTTCTACATGAAAACAGAAAATTCAGGATAATCATGAGAGGTTTCTGGGTTTTATGATGTCATTTGTAGGGAAAGGAATAAACAAAAGGCATTGAGGATATTTATGAATGAGTATGTAAGCAAGATTTTAGAGAACATAAAGGTGAGTGTAGTTTGGATGAGCTATAGACATGAAGTGAGGTGAATGGCAATGCAAGACCTTGCATATGGAGAGAAATTCCCCTTTAGAAAGAACTTTGCTTCTGCTTCTGCTTCTGTTTCCACTACAGTCAATATGAAAATTTAAAAGTGTTCGTCACCTTCACTGGGAATAGAGAAAGGGCTATGAACACCTTTCCTTTCACGGGAAATGAAAAAAAAATGACACTGCTGACTTCCATTCACCTAGCAAGTTAGTTATTTGCCTCAGTGGTTTTTGTGGGTATAGCAATCTGAACCCTCATTTTATGTGTATGTGCACATGTACGTGTATATCTGTGAATAAATACATTCAAATATACACGTACCAGGCAGGAGTACAAGCCAGCAGTGCTGAAAATGAATGCAACCCAGATGTTCCTATGTTAATTGTTTATTCTGAGTTTGAAGCAAATCTGTTGCAATATTCCCTTCAGCCATCAGCACTTTCACTCCATTGTAATATAGAGCAGTGAAGGTCAGTGTTGATAGATTCTTAGTGTGTTTTGAAAAAGATTAATGCGTAGCAATGAACTCTATATGAAAGGTTTCCTTTCAAACAACATCTTAGGATCACTGATTCAGCATAAAAGATGAGCTTGAATCACAAAGGTCACAGTTAACACTGTATTTGGCTGCCAGGTCCCTGGTTTAATATAACCTGAATTAGATCCCATTTTTTTCCCCATAACAAATTTAAGACTAACCACCAATGAAGCAAGAAGTTTTTTCATCTGTTACTTAAGACACTGACAAGCATTAAATTCCTGGAGGGGTCCTTTGCATCGACCACTCAATTGATAAGGAATTGCTTTATTTTTTCACTCAAATATTTTAAAAAGTGTGATGTGGCTAGAATTCAACAAAGACAAAGTGTTTGACTCCAGGATAATGAGGGGTACCTCTCTCCATATGGAGTAAAGAAGACTAAGCTCTCTCCTGGAGTTAGTCTCTGCAGGCAATTAAAACTGGAGAAGGAGTGGCTCTTCTCAAACAAAGCTTTCGTTCAAGAACTTTCTTATGTTTTACAAAGGACTGTAGGCCAAATCCCTCTGCTGACAAGCTAGGGTTGAGTCCCAGTGTGAGTTTCTCACTGCCTAATTAGATATTTGAAAGTAAGACATTCAAATCTGGACTAATCTATCTAGTTTCCCTTTGTAGTAAGTAGTAAGAGCATGGGTCTTCTGATTATCCCAGACAGCTATTCTGGGAGGTATCTCTGGATGTGTCTATTTCACTATGGATTATATGGTCAGCCTAGGGTGAGTACTTCACTCTTATAAATGCAGTTTTTATTTGCCAGTGGTAGGACAGATGAATCCCTTTCCAAGTCTCTAACCTTTAAGATAAAATATCCTAATAGAGTTGGTCTTGGTTAAACCTGTTTTACTTTGATTTAAAAAAAAAAAAGGCAAACCTAGGGACAAAAAAAAAAAAAACAAACCAAAACAAAAAAAGCACAAAGAAACAAAGAAAAGATTTGCTTAACAATTAATTGTCGTAGAAAACTGGAGTGTCAGCTCAGTACGTATATATAAGAGCCCAGCATGCTGAAGGCTGCAGATGCCCACAAATCAAATTCAACAAAGAAGGTTGATGATTTAATCATTATAATTAGTAGTAAAAGGTACCTTTTTCTCTAACTATGCACAGATAGAGTAGGTCCTAGAGGTGTGCATGATAACAAAATGCTTAAATTTTTGTCCAGCTCTGATGATGTTGGGATTTGAGTAAGACATCTACTGTCACTGCATTGTCAAGAACATCCTGTCAATGTTCAGGTCAGCAATTAAAGTTTTTCATCCATGAGATATTTAAGCTGCTAGGAAATTCAGGAGTTACAAATATTATGTTGTGCTTTTGCAAATCTAGCAGTGAAGGGGGTGTATGTGAACAGGTGAACACTAAGAGCTTCAAGCACCAGCTTGACTTGTGGGACTTTAGCAAGACTATTGCACAGAAACTGCAACCATAGGTTTAGCTCAATTATAACAACTTGAATAATAACTTTTTTCCTTAGTCTTCCATGTTCAATATGCAGCACTTTCCCAAAGGTTGAAAATGCTGTACCGTTTCTTAACACAAACCTACAGAAGGATTTCTTTTAGTCAATAAACAAATGTTTTGTTCTTTTCCAGCTTTTACACAGTAGTCAGTGCTTTGAGGTCGATGGATCCACAAGCACCAAGGGCCTAGTCACAGCTTTGCAGAGAGACATGCTTGGTAGTGGATGGAGAGAAGGGCTGCTGCAGAGAGTGATTAATCTACTTCATCTCCAGACAGGTGTCTACGTTAGTTGGATAAATCAACCTCTGGAGAGTCTTATCGCTTTTCACTAAATCACAGAAGCAGTTCAGAGGATGAGCTGAGTTTGCATGGCCAGGCCTTCCTGTGGCTTAAGTGTAGATGAGATGAATCCCACTCAGCCTGTCTAGCATTCTTGCAGTCTCTTGGCAAAGACAGGCTCTCACACTGACTCTACTTTTTCTTGATGTTGCTTGGGAGGATGCTTTGGTTGTTGTTGGGAGGAAGATTAGGAATATGATTACAGTAGTTTCTTGGTTTGTGTTTAGGGTTTTTTTCCCTAGAAAATGTAAGCAAAGAACTGCTTTGATAACTTTTTTGCCCCTCTATTCACTATGTTTTATGCACAAGAATAGCTGATTTATTGGCAGTAGATAAATGTTCAACTGTATCTTCTACCAGCAGTCCTGGTTAACTGGAGAAGTTCCAGCTGACTGGAAATTAGCAAACATAGTACCCATCTCTAAGAAAGGTTGAAAGGATGAGCCAGGCAACTACAGACCTGTCAGCCTATCCTTGGTTCTGGGAAAGGTTATGGAAGAGATCATCCTGAGTGCCATGGCACAGCACATACAGGATAACCAGGGGATCAACCCCAGCCAATGAATTTACAAGATGCAGATTCTACTTGATCAACCAGATATCCTTCTATCCCTCTTCTTCTTCTCATTCTATGACAAAGTGATCCACTCAATAGATGAGGGAAAGGCCATGGATGCTGTGTAACTAGACTTCAGTAAAGCATTTGACACCATGTCCCACGGCATCTTAGAAAAACTGGCTGCTTACAGCTTGGATGGGTGGACTCCTTGACAATAAATGGGGTGGGAGCATTGATCTGTTTGAGGACAGAAAGGGTCTCCAGTGGGATGTGGAAAGACTCAAGCAATGGGTCAAGGACGGCTACATGAGATTCAATAAGGCGAAATGCCAGGTCATGCACTTGGGTCACAGCAACCCCAGGCAGCCCTACAGGCTGGGGGAGGAGTGGCTTGAGAGCTGTTTGGCAGAAAGGGACTTTGGGATGCTGGTTGACAGCCAGCCCAATGAGCCAGCAGCTTGTCCAGGTAGCCAAGAAAGCCAATGGCATCTTGGTCTGTATAAAGAACAGTGTAATCAGTAGGGAAGGGATCATCCTGCTGTAGTCATCATTGGTGGGGCTGCACTTTGAGTACTGTGTTCAGTTCTGGGCTCCTCACTTTAAAAAGAACATTAAAGTGCTGAAGGATGTCCAGAGAAGGGCAACCAGGTTCATGAAAGGACTAGAGAATGTGTATCATGAGGAACAGCTGAAGGAGCTGGATTTGTTTAGTCTCAAGAAGAGGAGGCTCAAGGGGAACTTCATCACTCTCTATAACTCCCTGAAAGGTGATTGTGTGGGGGCCAGTCTCTTCTACTGTGCCTGCAGAGACAAGACTAGAGGAAATGGACTCAAGATCATACAGGGGAGATTCAGATTAGCTATTAGAATTTTGGGGTGTTTTTACTTTTAGGGTATTCAAGCACTGGAATAAGTTGCTCTGAGAGGTGGTGGAGTCACCATCCTTGGAGGTGTTTTAGAGGCACCTGGATCTGGCACTGGGTGATATGTTTTAGTGGTTTAAGGGTTACAGTGGTAGTGCCAGGTGGACATTTGGATTGGATATTCTTGAGGGTCCCTTCCAATGCTGATGATTCTATGATTCTATGATTCTAGTGTTAAACATTGGTAAATTTCTCATCTTTCACCCTGTATGTCCTCAGCTTCAGATGGGCTGCATCTAGACTACAGAGAGCTTGACTGTTTCCAAATTTCTATTAAGTTGAAAAGCAGATCATTTCCTGAAACAATCACCTTCCTAGAGAATCCATAAAAAATCCAAGAGGCAAATGCCATGCTAAAAAATTTGTAATAAAAATGGGTCCAAACATAGACTCTGAATATGTACGTCCACAATAATGAGATCTGGAAAAAAAAAAAAAATTATGAATCTATGTTTAAACAACTTTTCCACTTACTGTTACAGAAAACCTAAATTATACACTTTGTAACCATCTCCAATGTCAGTAACAGAAGCTGCTCCCAATTTACCATACAGTGCTATTGTACATATTATTTGCTTTGGAAATTGCTTTCTAGAACTACTACTGTAGTTCTGGTTTCTAGAACTACATCATGATGTTTTGATTTTATTTTTTTAAATGCATACTAACAATTTACAAAGCTATAACTAGTTAGCAGGAATGGCCCTATACTAACAGTGTTTTTGTAGTAGTTATTTCCTCTTTGACATCTTCTATAAATGTTTATTTGATATGTTAAGTACATGACAGTGCTGTTTGAGTATGTATATGTGTGGAAATTTTGCATGCTGGCATAGGCTGACACAGCTTGCTTTCCAGATATTTGCGGAAACTGGCTGCTAATCATTTCTGTTTTTCTGACTTCACATCATTTAGATATCGTATCCTCTTATGATGACTATGGAAAAGACAGAGCTTAAAACTATAAAAAAAATAAAGAGAGCAGATGCAAAACCCATGTAGAGGATAGTACTTCAGGAAAAGTTGAGGAAGAAGGAAAAGATAGTTATATTGCAAAAAAAAGTTTAAGTGATTTCAATTTTAAACTTCCTCAAAGTTCAATAACACAGAAGTCTTAGGTTTCTTTTAGGTATCAGTCATGTTCTCACCTAGTACTTCATGGGGACTTCATACTCCAGGCTAGTATGTAGAAGTATCTTCTGCCCAGATTCCTGGCCGGCACAAGCAAGGAAAATAAGCTTGCATTAAGGAAAAGGTTTCAGACAGTTTTTACTGGAATGTTACTTATAGGAAGTGATGGATAATAAAAGATAATCTTGACTTGGAAATTTAATCAATTGACTCCATTCTTGATCAAGGACTATAGCATGACACTCTTGTCTGACAAAAATAATTGATGGACCGGATAAGTATTCAGTTGTTTTCCTGGAACATATCAAGAATGTTCATCAGAAACATATTCTGTATAGTGTCAGCCTTATACCTTTGTGGCTCTGTGGATTGTAGCTGCTCCAGGCTATTAAATATCAACCTTCACATTCTTTCATTTTGCAGTCAGCAAGAAATGTTTTGCAAAATGATGTTGTAATAGATGAGAGAGCCTCAAAAGGTCGCTTTAACTAAACTTTTGGGAAGTTCATGATTTAAATCTTTGGAAGGTATTCTTTAGTTTAATAACATCTTCTTTTCCATCATACTTTCATTAAGTAACTTCTGTAAATTTGGTAATCTATTTTCTTTCACAGTGTTCTCCTTCTGCCTCATTTTTCTGTCTCTTGTCCCTGCTCTTTTTTCCTTTATTTCTCATATTTACTATCAGGATTTGTTTTTCTTTTCCCCCTTTTTCTTACGTTTCAAGATTACATTTTACATTCTAATGCTGGGTGGATTTGGTGCTTGGGCAGAGTGACAAAGGACTACTTGGAAGTTATTTATCATCTAACTAATATAATCATAAATTATCTCCCAGAACTTCATAAAAAATAAGTACTTGATGAGTCAATACTTGAAATCGCCATTCTCAGAAATCTGTGAAAGTGTTATTTATTTATTTATTTATTTCCTTTCCAATTCATCAAAGCTTACTGAGTGAAAAAACAAAGATCCACTGACTTTCAGTTCTGTTGGGAAGTTGGTTTGGCTGGTTTGGATGTGTTCTTTTTTATCTCCAAGGTTTCCAAGATGATACATTTCACAAAGGGTAAAGGTATTACAGAAATAATTAACCAAAAGAGAAATAAGTGTTAATTCTTGCTCTTAAAACAAAATAGAAAAAAAACAACAGCAATTTGGGGAAAAACAAAACATAAAAATAATGAACAAACAAAGTATTAATCTTGTCCTGAAGGTAGCTGACATTTGGACTTCTTTTTGCCATTCACAGAATTTAGTAATTTAAACCACTGCTTTCCAGGAGAAACCAAGTTGTTTCCGTCCCTTCTGTATATCCCATCTGTTTCATGAATTATCCCCAACAGGAAGGAAGGAAGGGAGGAAGGGAGGAAGGAAGGGAGGAAGGGAGGAAGGGAGGGAGGAAGGAAGAAAGGGAGGAAGGAAGGAAGGAAGGAAGGAAGGAAGGAAGGAAGGAAGGANAGGAAGGAAGGAAGGAAGGAAGGAAGGAAGGAAGGAAGGAAGGAAGGAAGGAAGGAAGGAAGGAAGGAAGGAAGGAAGGAAATATTTAGTTGAAATTTTTGTAAGTAATTTGTAGTGAAAAATAGTACTTCTTTATTTTGATAAGATGAATGTACATTATAAAAGGGACAAAACCTGAGACATAAATGTCTTTTCTACTGGTGTTAAATACACAAACAAAAACTAAAATACCAGAAATGTTGGCATTCAAGTATTACCAGAGGAAAATAAAATAAAGTCAAATGAAATTTGAAATTCCCTTTTATAATTATGAATATAATAATGTTATGCCTCACAATGAACATATGTCTGAAAGTATCTGGGATTAGGCTGAGAGCTGCAGTAGTTCTTGCTATTCCTCCTCTATCCGAGCCTCTCTATGACCTTCAAAGAGCCCTTCATGTTCCCTATCAGCAAAACAGAGACAATGATATTTAGAGAAGAAATCTGCAGCTACAGCACTTCAGCTGTCAATCTCATCCTAAGAAGGATTCCCAGGCTGCAGGTGATTATAACTGTGGGAACACATTTCTAGTAAAGACACCACTATGTTAAGACATTAAGCTCATCTCCTGCCTTTAAAGTTCTGGTGCATGTCCCTTTTTTTGAGAGGTGTTAACAGCTGAGTCCTAGCCATGTTCTGTCTCTGTTTAATGCTCTCCCAAATCCACTTGCAGCTGGATAAGGAATTTATTTCCTATGACCCCTGCAGGATGAGGTGAGGGGGCAGAGTGTGATACTGAGCTGTCATCATGTTCCTTTCATGGGAGTGTGGCATCCGGATGGGGTCTTGGCAGTTCTCCTGTGTGCATGTGCACATGCAGGCATGTACATCTGCAACTTGATTCCTTGATTCTTTACAGCTTATGCAGTCACTTGTTCTTCTATAAAGCAAAAGCAGACTGGGGAAAAAATTGTTGTGCTAACATATTTTCTACAGATGGAAACAACCATATGTAGGGCAAGGCAAATGTAAAGGCAAAGCCAGGGCAGATACTAGGAAATGTTTCATGGAGCCAGACACTGTATGTGCATAACATTCTTCACCTAAGCATTGTGGATTTTCTTTTGTAACGTATTTTTTGAGCTATGCATTGCTACAAGCCTACTGCCTGAAAATACAGCTGCCATTTTGTGTTCTGGAGCCATAAAGAAGACTAATTCCAGGATATCTGCAAGAGACTTCACTGTTCTTTGTAGATTTTATTGAAGTTAATCTAAAGCAAAAATTAGAGGCTCCAAGATCTTTTACATCACATTTCGAAGTACTGTCTCCTGCAAATGCTGCAAAGACTCAAGGAATGAGTAAAACAAATGAGATACAAATATAGTTTTGAAAATTAATTATGAGGAAAATGCCAGTATTCTTGACGACTGAGCTAATTAACAAGGGATGAAAAAAAAAGATGACAAGATGGAAAAAGCTATGTTAGAGACTCAGTGTAAGTACATTGCTTAGCTAAGCAAAACCTCTTTTCAATGGAACAGTAAACATTAGCATGCCTTCAAAAAAAATAATAAAAATTTTTGAAGCACAAGATTGTTCTCAGTAATTAGAATCACAGATGTAATTTGCTTCAGTCTTATAATACTCTTTTCAAGGAGTAATTTTTTCAGGTAACTGAAAGCATTAAAAATTCTGATAGAGCACAAGAGGATTGCTGCCACACAGGTTCACTGTGGATATTCAATGGCTTCATTGAACTGAACTGGAACTGCGAACTTCTAGTAGAGAATGATTAAGTGTTCAGAACTAAATACATCTACCTTTCATTTAAATTCTGTGTTATTTTTTTTTTCCCCAAGAAAAGTACTTCAGCCTTTCCACTCTGCATCTCAATATTTATTCTGGGATGGGCATCAATCTTTATCACCCTTTTCAGTTTCCATTTAGCCACTAGTGACATTCTTAAAACCAGTTCTCTGCTGCCTAGACTGTAAGACCCTGCATACACAAGGTGCTGGAGCTGAATCCTGCCAGGAGCTAATTAGTTACTTGAAACTCTTGTCCAAGTTAAATTTCTGAGAGTTTCACACTGTGCCAAGGGAAAAGCTTTCTTATTACAAGAGCATGATCCTTTAGTTTCAGAGCATGCAGAGAAGTCCCTACAAAACAATGAACAACCTGACAGATTACATAGCAGTACAGACCTGGACATATACATTATGGGAGTGGACACCAGACAATGCAGCAAATTTGTGTATTTCTCCCAATAAATAAAACTTATTTGTATATTATGTTGTATCTCCAAAGGAGATTAGAAAGTCAGATCTGTACCAGACTAGCAAACAGATCATGGTGAAGACAGACAAATATAAAATACTCAGGATCAAAAAATTCCCCCTTTAGCTTACTCCGGACAGTGTTGTAATAGAGATGCTCTTGAAGTTTATAACATTTCTCTGCATCCACATAGGGGATTTGAGTTTGCTACAGCACCGGTGGGTAACCTGCCAAGCTACTAACTGTTCCCTCTTTCTCTCTTCAGATTTTTGTTTATTTTGTACTTTTGTCTTTTCTCGAAGGAAAAGGAGTAAAAAACATGTCTTGACTTAACAAGGAACTTTGAACAGGAGCCTAACTCCAGATTATGATTCATAGTTGAAAAACCCAAAAGAAAGAAGCTACATAAAATTTGAGAGATGCTTACTCATCTCTGCCTCTTTTTACCAGGTAATTCCCAGCCTTTGCTCTGCATTTCAGTGATCATTAGCTCAGATAGTGCCTTAGATAGTTTCTAAAAATTCTTTACTCAGATTTATAAATCTTATCAACTAATCTAGAGTTAACTGAAGGTTAGGCATGAATTATTGAAGTAACTAAATATGTTTGACGATCTGCCTCATAAATCACAAGCTCAAAAACCCTCCACAAAGTCTCTCACCTAAGCCCACAAAAACAAAGGACACTCTAGGGACTTTCCTAAGAAGAATTCACCATGCCATGAACACCTCTTAATGTTTTATCTCTCTGGTGCTCAGGGAAATTCATCTTTACTCCAAATTGTGCAGCGGTGCTAATGAACTTGGGCATATCAACTTTTTGTTTGGCCCTGTTTCTAACAGCATTGTAGTTGAAAGTATTTTTCGTCAAAGGGAATCTTCAGCAAATGCTCTAGAAAACAACTCCTTCTTTATCCCTTACAAATATGTAATGGCAGGGCATGATAACACTCTTCTTCTGTTCAGAAAGGAGGCACTCACCCTAGAAGGATATGTGGTACAGTTTGACAGATAAGTACTCTTTAAATAGTTTATTTTTCCTTTATTACAAAAGACTCAAAGGGATGTATACCCAGCCGCTACAATAATAACACCTTGGTTTAGAGGCTCCTTGCAAGGCAGGTAGAGTCTCAATTTCATTGCACAGCATGAGTTCAGTGTTCAGTAAGAAAAAAATTAAAACAATTTTTATTTTGAAAATCCAACCTATTTAGTACGTGCCAAACAAAGATAAATATTTTCAAATATGTTCTGCGTATGCTTTGGGGTAAGAAAAGACATTTTAAAACAGGAAAAAGCCAGTTTGCTTTTCAAAGTATAAATCAAATATGTAACAGAAAAGAGAAAGAAAACAGAAATTTTAAATATTTAGAACACAAGTTATACTAAAATACGTATAGTGTGAAAAGAACATTTGCATGTTTTTTCAGTGCAGTGTCTGAGAGAGATTTACTAGAAGATGAAAGAAAATGTACTACATAATTCTGAAATTAACTTTTCCCCCTAATGATTGGGTCTCACAGAAATGCACTAGCTGCTGAGGCTGGCAGACTTTTAAAACTCCATGCTTGCAGTTCAGAAATAATTTTTTGGAGGGAATAATTGAGAGTATGACAGTTTGTCTACAAATATGTCACTATGTGTTTACTTCACCGTGTGTCAATTGGATTAGTTCCTTACTCAGGGAGAAGAAGCTGAATCAGCCGTTGCGGATTGCCTGCTGCCTCCTCTGCCTCTGCAGCCTGGAAAGGACCCCTCCTGCTACCAAGGAAAGCAGGGAGTAAAGATCCAAATACCCTGCCCTTGACTTAGGTATGGAAAAAAACAGGTTAGTAATAAATTAAATAGGCTTCTATGGAGACAGCTGCATGCCTCAATTTATCCCTTTTCTGTACAATAGTTTGTGTAAGGTGTCAGAGGTATCTCAATAGTTCACCAATTACTGGAAAACTCTTTGGGTTAAATGTTTGGCTGAATGATGGCTGGATGTTTTTTAATTCTGCTTTTCCCTCTGCAAACAGCTGATGCCTGCATTAAGCTAAGATCAAATGAAAAATGTATTCAGCATTTCAGAGATACCCAGAAGCAAAATAGCAATATCAGGAGCTAAGCTTTCTTACGCTTCCTTTGTATATGTCAACTTATATTATCCTGGGCGATGTGTCATCCTTCCCAGTGTGCTTAATGTTATAATGAAAGTGGATCATTAATATGGAAAGTCACGAGACTGTTTCTTTCATATGCAAAATAAATCACATTCAACCACACCTCTGATGTGAACTTTTGAACGTGGAAGCTGCAAAAATTGCTTTTTACACAGTCCTGAGAGTTTTGATATGGTCTACTACTGTTTTTTGGGTTTTTTTTTTTCCCAACAGATGAAAAATATTCCTGTTTATGGTCAGAAATTACCACACTAACCTGTGATAGCTGAATCATGGAAGGTATATATGACCCCTTTCTAAAATGTTTGTTCTGATTTCTTTTAGTATGAAGATGCAGCACACAAGTGGAAAACTCAATAGAAACATTCCCTAATATCCTAGGAGGGATAAATCTTACTGTGGAAAAAAATTGTATCTCTCCTACTATTTCTTTGTCTTTAACTCTCTCTAAGGTACAAATCCTTTTATTTCTCTAGCTGTGACTTCTTTTTTTCCCTTTTTATATTGATGTCTCCATGTCATTGTGAGTTTTTTTACCTTTTTTTGCTGCTTTTTTGTCTATTTGTTTGTTTGTTTTGTATTTATTTAATTTATATACATTTAATAGAACTAGAATAGGAAAAAAACGACAAGCAAAAAACCCAAATAAAGGGGCACAATTAAGCACTGAGCACACCACGCAGACTCAAGGTACTGCTACCAGCTCCAAGAGGCTGATTCTTCTTTCTTAAAAGCCAGTTATTGTTATTAGAGATGTCTGCGACAACAGAGTAATATTTTGCTTTTTTATTATGATTTTAGTTTGGGGGTTTTCTTTTGTTTGGGTTTTTGTATGTGGCTTTGTTTGTTACCTTTTAAATTCTAAATACAACACTCAGATTATATGCACAGGAAGAGCAGTTTCGTTCCTTATCCCAGATCTTTCACCTGAATTATGTGGAGCAGCCACAGGAGATTGCCTTCCTCTCACCTATTTTTTGGCAGTCTTTTTAGGAAAATGTTTCACCCTAGTAAAGACTACAAACATTTTAAATAAACATTGGACCCAATTATGAAATTTGCTCCATAGATCAGTGAAGATTAAAGTTAACAAGCTAGGATGTGGCAACAAAATCTTTTTGACAAGTAGATAAAAAGGACCAAATTTCTGTGAAAGAGGGAGGGGAGGGAAGGGGAG